>AWWV01009745.1:0-39844 GCA_001974805.1 Corchorus capsularis | reverse complement strand
GGGATTATTGGCATCTTTTTATCGATTTTCATATTTTTTTATCCAACCTTTAGAGGTGTAATTGAATTAGGTTAATTGGGGCAATCTGCTCTAGAAAACTTTGATGGGGTCCCAGATGAAGTGATTAATGTTTCCGTTTAAATAGAGAAACATTGGCCTAAGCGTAGGACCAAGAAAAAGAATGCAGTTGCAGAGTTCAGGAACTGGGCCATGCATTTCCCTGACTTTTAACTTTTACAAGAAGATTCAAAAACAGGTCATGCTGATATTTTGTTACCATCACATTACATACGCATCTGTTTCTCTGCCAAGTTATGGTCCTGTGTCTTACAACTAGAACCACATTATTTTTTACTTGTCTGAAACAAAAACATGGGAGAATGAGCACATGATATTTGATGTCTTCACATTTGGACAAATTGGGTGAAAAAGGCTAGAAAACAAAGAATTATCACCGGGTTTTAAGTAAGTGATTATATCTATTTTATGGGAGTTTTAAGTTGTGTACTTGCATACATGAGGTTATATTTTATAAATGGTTAATTAATTGATCAAATGATTCAACAACTCTTCCTGTTAAGTAAGTAAGATTTGAATTCGAATTTTGCGAATAGAGAAAAAAAAACGTTAAAAGAATTTTATCTCATAATGAATTGATCACTCGGTTCGAATAAGGTTGATTATAGACCATTAAGATAGACATGAATGTTTGGTTTACACACAACAGGAAACAAAATTGAATCCATGTGACTATGTACCTAAACTTAACCCAGTCTATGTACATATTAATGAGAGGGTCTTGAGACCTTGGAATATTGAAACTCTTTGTCCAAAGATAATCACCAAAAGGAATTTTTTGGAAAGAGTTTCCAATGCAATCACCATGAATATATGTAGGATTGCAGAGAAGCATATTCACTCAAACACAAAATAAAGGCCCAATGAGAACTCGGCAAAGCCCAAGAAAACCCATTTCAGGAAGGCAAAATCAGGAATCCAATGATTGTTGCAAATGGGATTATTGGCATCTTTTTATCGATTTTCATATTTTTTTATCCAACCTTTAGAGGTGTAATTGAATTAGGTTAATTGGGGCAATCTGCTCTAGAAAACTTTGATGGGGTCCCAGATGAAGTGATTAATGTTTCCGTTTAAATAGAGAAACATTGGCCTAAGCGTAGGACCAAGAAAAAGAATGCAGTTGCAGAGTTCAGGAACTGGGCCATGCATTTCCCTGACTTTTAACTTTTACAAGAAGATTCAAAAACAGGTCATGCTGATATTTTGTTACCATCACATTACATACGCATCTGTTTCTCTGCCAAGTTATGGTCCGCTCCTGTCTACAAAATCAGCACAAGTCATTTGCTATATAATAACAATAAACCATTAAAATCTTTTACTTCTCTTTGGGGTTGACTCGACTCGATTCTAAATTAGTCCGAATCCAAAGCATTATCGGGTTATTGTTGAAGATCTGTCAACTTAAAAACTTTATTAAAATACTTTCCAGTGGTAGAATTAATCTAAATCGACCTCATAGATATGTTCACTGGCTTGATCAACATATATAGTTGGGCAAAAATATGAACCCCCACATCCACTTACCAGGAAATTTGCACTGGAGAAAGTGAAGCTTATGAGTTGTATAAACTCATGATACATATGGGTCCAAAGTCATGCCTTTGAATGAAAGTTTTGAAAAAACAGGTAGTAGATCAGAACCGTTCCCACCTACCACTTGTCAAAAGTTGTAAGAAATGGATAAGATTTGCTCTAGATATTTTTTGGAACCAAAGAAGGTATAATTGAATAGATAGATGATATTTTTGGTCCAACCTTTTCCGTACATAATAACATTCAAAGCTGTAATAAATATCAAGCAAGCAATAATTAAGCAATACAAATATCTAGCTCGTTGCTATTTCTTAAAACAAATTGAAATTCTAGAAGAGAGAAAAGAAGGGAAGAAAATGGAGTGTTGCAGGAGGCCAAATAGGAGTGACGCGCATCTATCAGTGGAAGAAGAGGCCAAATTGGAGGAGAAGACGAGGCAATACTTCGACGACAAAGCACCCAAACGCCACACTAAGCCTCAACGAAGCGAGTATTCTTCCAACTATGTTGATGTTAACTTCAGCGATGATTCCACTATTATTCCAGAATTCGTTGAGTTCCAACGTCTGGAAAAAAATCCCCACGAACAGGTTAGTGAGTCTCTTCTTTGTTAATTGTTTTCTTGAAAATGAAAACAACAAAAAAAATATTAAAATGCGTTTGCCGGGAGTCGAACCCGGGTCTATTGCTTGGAAGGCAATTATCCTAACCGTTGGACTACAAACGCTGCTTGAAATACCGTCACAAGATGTTCTTACTTATCTCTAGACTCTTGCAATTTGTATAGTTGCGTTTCTAGACTTGCAGTACTATATCGTTTGCGACTTTTCCTTATTCTAGTTGTCGGAATGATTATTTTTTTTTCCTCAAATTTTGAAACCAGAAAATAGTTTACAATGGAAATGAAGCGAGGGATGAGTTTGTGGAAACTGAATATTATAGGGATCTCAACTGCGTTGACAAGCAGCACCACACGGTAACTGGTCTATGAGATCACCCTGGAAAATTTCTTGTTTATCATTCCATTCTCTTTAAACTAATAATAAAAAATGAAATTTGATTTGATTTTGGTGCAATTTTCCAATTTCCAGACAGGAACAGGATTTATCAGGATGGACAGCGCCAATGGCAGAAACTTCAGCCTGAAACCAGATATGGATACCAGCTTGCATGCCTCTTGCAAGGGAAATCCAGCAACTAACGACTGGATTCCTGCTGCTCTGGACGCGGTAAGTAAACCAACAAACCTTTGCTTCATTTTCATTATAACATTTAAAACAACATAACTTTGATTACTGTCAATCTCTTTGGTTTTCAGGTTTATTTTGCCTCAGACAAGCCTAACAGGAGCGAAAATTGAACTTTAAGAACGGGGATGTCATGTGATCATGTGAAGTGTTTCTTATGTTTAGAATAATTTCTCGAAACCAGTTGATATGCAATGCATGGTTTAAGTTCATGAAGTTATATTTGGACAAATAAGCTCTCTATTCAAATCTAGAACATCCGTCATAATTATAAATGTACCCATAATAAGTTTTTCAAGTGTGTAATTTTGTTTAGTAAACTAGTAAATGTATCTTGTACGAGCCTTGCGCTTCAAGTTAAATTAAAGATCAAGAATGTTAAACGTGCAATATTGTCTGTATTTTACCTGATTTTCTCAAGCAAATGAATCAAGCAAGTTATATTTATCATTCTTGTAAACAAATCAAAATGTACAACAGAAACTTCAGAAATTCTCGCCAACAAATTGAATGTTGTTTTACCTAGCTGAAGCTGATGATAGAAAACGCACTATGTCAGTTTCCAGAACTAAAGATCAGAGAGATGGTTAAATATCTGTTTCTGATTAAGGATCTATATCATGTTAACTGTCTAATGGAATTATGTACAGAATCAAACTCCTGTAATGTACAAACTAGCTGCAAAGACGATATCACGTTTAATGGCATTGGAAGCAGATTCCATTTTCTTGTGAAGTGATGAGTTACCCATTATAGCTGCAGCATTTTTAAATTCACGACAAGTCTCGTCCAGCCTGACAATTGTCCGCACTATAAGGCCTTCAGGAACATCCGTAAGCTCACAAATATCTGCAAATGGAGTCCCCTGCAACGAAGAATATTATATAAGATGATGAACCAATATCTAGATCAAGGTCTAACCAGCATGTTAAGTCATAAAACCTTTGCCCATTCGTAAACCACTTCGACAAGACCAAACTTGAGATTTTCGTGTGCATACTCCTCCGGCGTTATTGGTATTTTGAAATCTGCTTGAAGCTTACCAAGTCTTATAGCTGTGTCATACAACCTAGAAGAAATAATTATCCAGGTTAGATTCTCACATAGATTAGCAGTGAAAGATAGAATTCCTTTTCAATCAAGTATATCAATAATGAGATCTTCAAAAATGTAGACTAGCTGAAGCACATCACTTGGCTATTTGTGCTTACGCACGTATGGAGAAATTGAAGACCCTACATTCCTCAGTTTCTCAAGAATTGCAATGATAAATGCTAGGCAGCATAATCTCTGCAAAATGAATTTCTAACATAGGACTTGGCATTTAAAGAATATAACATGGAAGAACAAGATCTTAACCTTTGTTTGGCCTGAGAGAGTTTGGATGTAAGAGATGGTTCAGAAGTGTTCTTCTGCTGAAACACAAAGGCCGACATTAAAGCTACTGCTTCTTCAGGTTCCAGATCATCCAGTTGATTATCAAATAAGCATTCTGTGCATATCAATTCCTCTCCTGAATTCATCTCACAGGCAACACGACCTTTAATCTGAACCACAAGGTCTTCATCTATACAACCAATTTCCCTCAGGACATCTATCTGCAAATTCAATATAATATATGTTATAAAAGATGCCGAATAATGATCAACATAAAAACATCCATCTTATTTAAGGCAGAACAACAGGCTAAGAAACATGGCAAGTCCATACCCGGCCTTGAAACTCTGGCATCTGTTGGAGTGCTTCATTAGATAGTTGAAATTCAAGAGCATTAACTTCCTCTTTATGCTTCTTAATCTCTCTAGCTAACTTAATGTGCTCCTCCAACTTTATACATTCATGGCATTTGTTCTCTGACATTTTTTGGAGAAGATGGGTCCATTTGTAGTATGTTTCAACAAGATCCATGTCTCTCAATTTAAGATCTGATAAAAAAAATTTTAAAAAAAGAAGAGTCAACATTAAAAAAGTCTCTTCAGATGGACTTAAATAACTATGATCGCCAAAAGTGCAAACTAAATAACAACAAAAAGAGCAACCTGGTGTTAGAAAAGCAAATGACTATTTGGCCTAGCTTATCTACAGACATAAGTGCTTCTGAAAAGGGCTTCTGGAAAGCACTTCTGGATTTCCTGTTTGGCCCAGCTTAAGCTTTTTTCAGTAGATAAGCTGTTAAATAAGCTGGGCAAAACGGGAGTGCTTGGAATTACATTCTTCTTCCAAATCTTTCTTAAATAGGTATTTGAGAAAGCACATCAGCCTAAAAAGAACCTCATTGAGGATTATTATTCTAAATGCTGGAAAAAATAGGCAAGAAGACTAATGTTTATGGTTGAATACTATGATCATCTATGTCAACAAGGCCTGGAAAAGTGCTTCTTTGTTCTTCCTAAGCTTATGAGACCACATATAACCGCAAACCTCAGAGCTAAATAAGAGTCAATAACTAGCTGCTGAAATTCTCATTCTTAGCTTCATTTTACAGCATAAGAAAGCATTAAAAAGAAGTACTATATAAATCAACTTCCAAAAACATCAAATCCACAGAGATAAAATAACTGCAATACCTTTAAGTGGATCTAGGGCCGGAGGATATTTCTTTCCATTAGACTTTGATTTTAACAGCTGCTGAACTGTATTAGAGAAAGCAGAATCGCTACCATATTCAAGAAGCCCAACTTGATCCACTTTTATCTTGCTATTGCATATGCATAACATTTCTGTGATGTCAGTTTCTCTGACCTCAAAACTCACTCCTGCAGCAGCACCATGGTGAGGCAACTTTATGTTGATGATACCTGATCCTTTACGTGGACCAGCAGATATGCGGTAATCTTCATCAAGACCACGCTTGGCTTTTGGTAGCAGCACATAACCTTGGAAATCAGCAGTTTTCTTATCATGCAAGTTAGCGCTGCCTGATGGAGTTTGAGTTATTGATGGGACATCAGGTTTAAGAACTAGCACAATATATTGTTTGTTATTGGCAGAAGGTGCTTTTACGACGACTCCTAGTAAATGGTCCTGGGCCTATCAATTATTAAGTGCATATATTTTAGTATCCACAATCAAATAATAAAATGGAAGAAGCCTACAC
Source organism: Corchorus capsularis (assembly GCA_001974805.1). Lineage (NCBI taxonomy): Eukaryota > Viridiplantae > Streptophyta > Magnoliopsida > Malvales > Malvaceae > Corchorus > Corchorus capsularis. The sequence continues at coordinate 33,883 of AWWV01009745.1, read as the reverse complement.
TTTGAAAAGGTAAAACATAAGTACAACACTGAGATAAGAGCCTCAAACAAGAATGAACACTTGAACAGACAAATGAAACTAACATCTATAGAGAGGAAAAACAACTTTTCACATCAACAAAATGGCTGGTTTAATTTTTACTTTCTCCCCAGTGTGAGGCAATTAGAAGAAGAATAGCAAACTGTAGTGTAATCAACCAGTTTTTATCTTATGATTAGTTCTTTATTTTGCTCCAAATGTTGTAAAAATTATGCATCTTATATATAAAACAATCCAAACAATAAAAGCTCTAAATAGGATGCAGAAGCCAAACTTTTCTTGTGTGTGTGTGTGTGTGTATTAAAAGGGCAGGGGGGAGATGAGTTCATGAGAATTTCTTAGTGTGCCAACTTTCAGAAGCAAGAATGTCAAAACTTGGCCCCAAAATCAAGGCTTCTAACAAGTTAGAGAGTGTCAACACAGAATAGGCTGCGTCTTGTCAGAAGTCAAACATCTTTCTTGCCACCTAAAAAAGACATAAACTGAAACATCCAAGAACTAAATTGAAGGACTCACTGATTGCGATTTCACCACAACCACTCTCCCAGGGGTAAGAAATTGTTGGGCAACAGGGGACTGCATGACAGCTTTCGATATCTGTTCATTGTGTTCCTCAGCCTCTGCATGCATCTCATAGTACTCTTCGATTGCCGGTTCACCTTTAATACATCTACATGCAGCCACATTTGAAGTCCATGATAATTATGAACTTCGAAAAGTTTTCAAAAGGAAGGGAAAATGAAAGCCAATTGCTTGGACTTGATAATGAAAGGCACCATGCAATTGCTTTGACTTCAAAAATGTTTTTATATTAATACATCTTATAATGCTACTCAACCATGTAATAGTACATTATGTATCAAAATCGAAACTTAAACAGGTTTTGTTCAATTTCATAGAATGCAATTAACACTACAGCCACAAATATCAAATATGTCATCCACCTTTGTTAGATCAGTATCACAGGGAAAACTTTCACATTGTTTGTCACACTACAATCTGTTACTTAAGCAGTTATTCATTTAGAAAAGTAGATGAGATTTTTCCCCTTTTTCATTATTTATTAGCTAATAAGTGAACATGCAAGCTGTGCCAGAACATGATTCTAGGACGAATGCAGTATAATCCCCGTAGAACTTGTCAAGTTAGAAGTCAGAAACAAACAGAACCAGCAGATCATCATATTAGCTTATAACATAGCCCGAAATCATCAAGATGCACATTAAGGTGTAATAATAAAGTATATCTTGTAGAAAGAAAACAGTTAAACCTTTTTTTTGCAATACAAACGGAAAACAGTTAAACCTTGCAGTCTAGAGTCGACAGACATGTTGGCAATTAAGTTTTTATCAAGCAAACACTTACTCTATAGTTTTCTTTGGCTGCGCAAGCTTTCGCATTAAAAGTTGTTGCTGCTCTGGAAGTTTCTCTGAGCATGAAATTCGGCAAAGCTCCGTTTCAGCATGTCCTCCACCTGAAAACAATGTCCATGTTACTGTTTCCAATCAATGTGAGTAAAGCAACAGACAGGCAAAAACTCTAGAAAAGGAAGAAAAGAGAGAGAGAGAGAGAGAGAGAGAGAGAGAGAGAGTAATATAATTGCAATTTCTACTACACATGCACCTCAGAGAAGAGATCACCCTGGTTTTGACTATGCAATGTCAAGTCTGATCCTTTGAATGCAATAAACTTAACAACCAATGCAACGCATTCTATTTTCAAACAACATTCTTGGACTAAGTATTAAATAACCTCAAGGGCTAAGCCTAAAGAGTGACCAAAGATATAAGTGAGAAAAACTACACGGTCATGTAATTTAAATAGAGAAGAATGAACAATATCAAAAACTTCTAAATATTTGGATGTTGAAATTGTTAAAATTCAGGAAATAAAAAGCTTATATCGACTATAAAATCTATAAATTACCTTCAGTTCTTCCACACGAAGAAGATGCAGGATCATGATATAGGTCAATCGGAATTGAGATTCAAGTTTAGTTGGAGTTCCAGTCATAACATGCTTCAAATCCCTCTCTTCGGGGATTTCATCACGGCACATCACAATAACCGTACCGATTTAATCAAGTCCTCTTCTGCCAGCTACGACCTGCCATTTGAGTGTATTCACCAGGCAGTACCTGTCTAAATTCCTTGCCATCAAACTTTCTCAAAGTATCAAAGACAACCTGCAAAAAGTCTTAGTTCAAGTCAAAACCAAGATTTAAGAAAGTAAATACAACGAGTATAAAACAGTGACATAACTAAAAGTAAGTATAAGTCAAAACATTACATGCCCTCTGTAATCCAACTATTTTGCAGAAAGTACCAAGTGGAATTTGCCAATCCATGATGCTTAAAATAAAGGCAGACCAAAAAAATGCATCTCGTGCAAAACAGGCTCATAGTAAGCATAATACAGACTCAGTCTCCGGAAACAGACTCCAACATACTTCCACTTTTAGCAACAACATCAAATACCACTCACCGTTCTAGCTGGAGCATTAACCCCCATTGCAAATGTCTCTGTTGAAAACAATACCTGCACCATATAAAGAACAAGAAGCAGTGACTAATTATACCCCTCTAAACTGTCCAAAAGAAAGGAGAATGCATGCTAAAACAAATCCCGCTAAGAACTCGGATTTCCAAACAATTTCCTGTAGACATGAACTGCAGTATCAATGTGAAAGCCCAAATAGTAAATATGGATGTCATGCCATATAAAACCAGTAAAACTATCTGACCCTTTGTACCTTAATCACACCTCGACAGAAGAGCATTTCAACAACTTCCTTAACAATTGGAAGCAAACCTGCATGATGCACACCAATTCCTCTGCAAAGAAGGTTCTGAACTCTGACAACCTGTTCATCACAATTTTTGTTAGAACTTCTGGTATAATAGGCTTTATAGTTTAAACAAATTTAAAATATGTAGACAAGACCTGAGGTAAATGGCGATCAGATCCCTTCAGACGTGAGAAAGCTCTATCACAAAAAAACACGTATCTCACTTTTCTCAGAACTACTAGTGAGGTCAGTCCCGGAGATGCTGTCAGCTGATTTATCACATTGATTCTTTGAGAAACCAAAGATAACCACCTATATAAAGCTCAATAGCAAAAGTTGTCAAGCTAACAAGGAAAGAAAAGGAAAAGTTGAGAGGAAAATATAAACAATGTTTGGTTTTATAAACATATTTTTAATTACATATGATAACTACAGAGGTATTTAGGTAATAAAACCACTGTGTCCCAGTTTAATACACAATGAAAAATGCGTTAAGTAAGAATGAACATAAAAGTTAGATAAACACCCAAAACTTGTTTGTTTCTCTCCCTTCATCACCAGAAAGTAAATATCCACTTGGAATAGTCACAAGATATAGAAAACAATAACCAAATGGAGCAAACCGGATGCAAGATTAAGCAGTAATTAGATCAAAAGTACAATCCAATTTTTTAACAAAATGCATCACTAATCAAACAATAATGCAGAACTATGTTATGTTAGCACAAATTCCCCCTCTTTGCCTCTAATTTGCTTCCAGAAGATATTCCGGGTTTGCTGATATCGTTCAAAATGATACATTTTGCATTTCAATTTCCACTTTAAGAAAGGCGAAACTAAGAAACGAACTAGAACGATCTAAGTCAATCAAGCTGCACGTGTAAAGAACATGTTCAAAGAAGTTGGTACAATAATATAACTTACAGGTAAAAGAGACTTCTTCGAGAGCTTGTCAATAAGCATCAACCATGTTGTTCTCCTAGATCCCCAACTATTCTGGCCACTTCCATTGCTTTTATTCCCCCAACCAGTCCCAGAATAGTTCCCTAAATTTTGTGGACCAGAATGCTTGTTTTGTTTGCCTCGGTTAAATATTTCACGTTTCTGACCTCGAGTCCCATCATGAACTGCTGGAGACCCAGTATGTGAACCAGTACCTCCGCCAACTGTACTGGAATTTTTTTTCTTGTATGCATCTTTAGCTGCCTTTATTCCCTGTGGTATAAAAGTTTCACCCTCACATATTTTGTAAAGTTCTCCTGAATAAAATAGGCAATGCTCCAGCGGGACTGGTCTTTTTGTTGTCCTGATAATGAAATATAGAGAACAAGAAGCTACAGTCAATAGGTTGACCCAAAAGATAGTAAAATCTTCTTTTAGTATTTAGACTTTCTTCAGCAAAAGGAAACAAAAAGGGCAGGAGGAGGGGTAAGTAATTAATAGAGAAAAGAATCAATAGTTTTCAATAAACTAAAAACTACTGAGACAGAGCTTCAAGCGCAAGCATGAAGAGAAATATAGTAAAAAGAGACTTACCCAGTGACACGAATTTTCTTTTGCTTCGTCCGACCAATCCAATCAGCAAATTCAATTGTATTTGGAACCTGTATGATAAGTAAACTACTATGTCAGCCATGTGGGAAACGTATAAAGAAAAATATAGAAAACTATGATTTTTAACAAAAACAAAAGGTATTAAATAACTGAATAGGATACATAAATAATGATTGCTTTAATTGTTAATTTTCAAAATTGACAATCATAAAATGGAAACAATCAAGGAAACACTAGTGGCAGAGTTCATCAACAACAGAATCCGGTATCATAAGGCAAATTAATATAGTTTTCTCCCATTCACCCAAATTTTCTATACAATTAAGGATAGGGCATTCCAGACGCAAAGGTGCAAAAGCACCAAGTGGAACACTTATCCGTTGTCAGCAACATGTAAACACTAAGCGAAAACCATACTTTCTAATATACACTAACACTAAGCTTATGGGAAACTTTTAAACTAGATAGTACCGTAGGCTGATAGAAGGATGATATTAATATGCCTTGGAAGCATAATTATGACTTCTTCCCAAACCACACCTCTTTCAGCATCATTCACATAGTGCACCTCATCGAATATAACCTATTTCCATATGGCGACAACAGAAAGCAGCATTAGAAAGTTGTAACTATAACTTACAAAAGGAACAAATGAAAGCATTCAGCCCCCAAAGTAGTGACGAAATAACAATTTAAAAGGATGTCACGAAAATGTTACAACCCTTTACCCATTCAATATCGCGAATGATATCTGCACCCCGATAAAGCATTGACCTTAATATTTCAGTTGTCATGATGAGACAAGAAGCCTCTGGCCTCAAACTAACATCACCTGTGAGAAGGCCAACATCATATTTCCCACAGAAGTCTCTGTACTTCTGGTTACTGATTGTTTTAATTGGAGCCGTATACACAGCTCTAGTGCAATGCTGCATGGCATAAAAACATTGTAAAAAAATCTTGAAATTAAATCTAATTCGGAAGATAACTTAGAAACTGCGGAAAAGAAAGGGATATGGCTTCTAATTATTAATCAACATCAAAACAATGATTATATTTACTTTTGATGCCAAAGCAAATGCATACTCTGCAACAACTGTCTTTCCGGCAGACGTATGAGCCGCCACAAAAACGGACTCTCCCTTTTCCAAATAATAAATAGCCTGTTTTTATCACAACCAAAAAGCTCGTGTAAGCAGTCTGTTACGAAAGACTAAGAATTATCCTTCACAAGGCCAAACAGATGCAAACTATATGAGGAAAAGGAATGAGGGAATGTGAGCTAGGAGAAATTCCAAAGCTAGGTTTCTTTCAAAAAGATAATTTAAGTCGGATAAAACAAAGAACCATCAAACTCTCACAGATGGAAAAACAAAAAATAATCCAATCAGGTAAACAGGCAACGTTGAATGTTTTAGTAAATAGGGATAAAGGTATAATAGAGATAAATAACTATTTGAGAGTTGTGAAAGCTAGAGCAATTACCAGAAGGATAGCATTGAGAAATAAATATGTTTCGTAAATGAGAGAGGCTTAAATGAAACTGAATCATACAAAAATTTATCTTTAAACTAAAGGTCTAAATGATTGTTGGGATTTCATTTCCCAAGTCCAATTCCTTTTTCAGGAGTATGGCAACATCATTTTCCACCCTAAGCATAAAAACTCTATTTCATTCAAATAATAAAATAAAATTCTCAAGGTGGATACCTCTTTCTGGAATTTATCCAATTCAAACGGAAATTCAATTGCCCTGTCGGGAACTAGGTCATAAAAGTGATCTGCAATCCATTCGCTACCTCCACTAATAGCCCAAGCCTGCCAATATATGGACTCATTAACCAAAATCATTGCCAAAAAGGAATAACAGTAAAACAAACTGCATGGGAAGGAGAGTGTTTGAGATGTAACATAGTGTTGAAAACTGCTATTTTCAACTACTTTACCTCTTTTTGTTGCTGACCACTCTCATCATTATTCTCATCCAATCTCCCTGCTTCAACTGATAAAATCTCATCCAAGGCAGATGATCCAGTCTCAAGACTGTCAGGAGCATCAGCCTGGCTTGCCACAGCTTCTGACTTAACAGAATCTGATTCTGTTGAATGCCCTTCTATACACATTGCATTTGAAGTTAGAAACAAAACCAATGGCTTACATGACTAAATAAGAGGAAGGGAATGAAAAGATGTCAGTTAAACAAAATTTTCCTGGACCCCTAGCTTGCCAACCACGCTACTACAAGGGACAATGGAAGTTAATGTTCTTTCATGGAGTAACAATTCCTGGAATGTCTTACATGAGTGAACTAGAATGCCAAAAGGGAAGAAAGCAAGATTTTCACTAGATGACCTATCTTATAAGGGTGCATGGACACATATAGTCAATGTAGAAAAGGTCATCCATCTTTAGCCAGTACATATTTACTTTCGATTAGCACTTATTTTCTTTTCTTTTCTTTTTTTTTTCCCAAAAGAAGCTTTGAATATTGTACCAACTGTTAAAAGGATCAAAAGAAAGTTGCCAATCACATGCAACATAATATTATTCTAAATAAAAAGCATCAATATTTACCAAAAGAATTCCAAAATAATAAGCAGAGATCAGAATTCAAAAATGCAAAATCACTTTCATGGCAACAAGAGAATATGGCGCAAGTCATGCATACCATCTTTCTCAAGTTCTGGAACATCTTCTTCCCAAGCTTTCTTGAACAAGTCATCGAACTGTACAGACAACTCAGTCTGCAAAAACCATGAATATGCAAAGCACAAATCAAACATAAGACACGCAGAGATTGTTATTGCACTTGTGTTTTCATACTTATTTCATAATATTTTTAGGTGATTCCATTTGGCCTTAGACAACATATTATACAAAGTGAAGTAAATACTAGTAGATAACTACAAGTTTCAACAAGAATACAACACATCAACACATAAACTGACCAACTTTTCAGCTGATGTTTTATTGAGTGAACTTTGGTCCTTGTAAACATTCCACGAGCAAGGATGCCCCTTCAAAATTGAAATGTAAGAGAATTAGGAACCAACAAAAGTACAAGGAACTTTGGATTTAAAAGATAAAAAGAACACAAAGTTCAATGTTGTATAAGAATATTACCATAAGATCACCAAGGTCCAATCCTTGCTTAAATCCTGGTGGAATTGTTTGGGCAGGACCACCAATTAGCACCTCCCTAACCCACTCGCCATTAGATGCACCATCAGGAAGAATCCTCTCCACAGTTTGATCATCTAAGCCTCCAGGACGAAAAGGGCGGTTATTAATGCTTCCTCTCACAAAGTCTTTGGCACCACCATTAGCTGGGCGTGGAAAAGAACTAGAAGCTTCGACCCCGACTATCAGTTCTGATACATCCACCTAAACAATATAAGATTCCAATTCTACTTATCAAAAAATAAATAAATACAAGTAGCACCTGTGAAAAAGATTGACAATTCTCTGATAAATGTCAAAACTCAAAATGATAAAAGGGATAATATAACCAAACTCTAGAATAAGCTGCCATTTTCCCCTTTTCCAAGAAATATATCCAAAATAAAATAGTAGCGATTGCAAATCACACCTCCAAGGAATTAGGTTCCCACTTTGTTTCAATGGATCCCTCCTTGCATCGTCTGAATGGTAACTCCCACACTGGAACCATTACAGTTCTTGGCAATGACGGCTCCAATGGTATTTTTACCCTGTCAAACCAGTCAAAATCCCATTGCCTTCCCGCTTTTTCTGGAGAAAAAGCATCCTCGTCCAGTCTTGGCAAAAGATACTTCTCCTTTATATGCTCCTTAATTGATTCAGGTGTTTCCCTGGGAAATGCGGGTGGCTGAAACACACAGTTCAAATATATAAAAAGCTAAAGTCACTTCAAAAACCCTAGACAACGGCAAAGCAACTCCGAACTTGAACCTTTTCATCACCAAAAGCCCAAAACGGAACAGAAATGGAACTAAAACAGTATTTAACTGTTTGCATATGATAAAAGTGAGGAAACAAACACTTACGAGAACAAAGTCGGGGAGCGATTTGATAGGGTTATCGCGCTCCTCGGTGTAGAGAGGCTCAACTCTGAGGTGGCCGCTGTGGCCGGAGAAACCGACTCGGAAACTTAATCCATTCGCTGCTTCGATCGGTTTCATTTGCCGGTGCCGAGACGTTACACGAATTGACTGTTTTGTGGTAAATGTTTGGTTTCTGAGTTCGATTCGAACGTCTTTTTCGCGGGTTTCGAATGAACAAGGAAACTACGAGTACTATAATTTCCCGAGTGCCACTGTGCAATGAGTAGAGCTTGGGGTTTGTTTGGCTGAAAGGATTTTAAATTTTCCAGGTAATATATAAAATTATAAATTACTCCTCCTATATTTTGGCATGGGGCTGGGCTTCAGCTTTACTTTTATCATATCAGATCAGATTTCCGATTGTACAACCTTGGGCTTTTCTTTTAGCATCAGTATAATCTTGGGCTTAAATAAGGAGAAGTCTATTACTCTGGCGAGGACTTTTAATCCAGCCCAAAATCTGTGTCATTGGCCCATTTAACCTACATAATGTAGGTTAAAAAAAAAAACCTAGATACCAACGAGTGGTTGGTTCAAGTGTTTTGGCACTTGTTCCCCTTAAGCAAGGTCTTGGGTTCGAGTCTTGTGAATGGAGAAAATCTTTGTTGGGTAAGTTTTACCCCCATAGTGGGCCAACCCGGTTCAAATAAGGTTAACTTGTATATATCACAAAAAAAAAACCTAGATAATGCATCTTTGGGATTGGGATTTATTCCTTTTCGGCCACGAGAAACATTGATTTTTCTTTTCCCTCACAAACTCCAAAATATATAAGGAGATTACCAAAATTTCATATGTAAGTTACTGAAATTTCATATGATGGTTATCGAAATTTCAAACGAAGGTTACGGAAATTTCATGAGATAGTTATCCAATGGGGCAAAAATAACCCTCAACCCAAAGGCTATCCATTACGACGATCAAGGGGCAAAACTCACTCGGAATGCAAAGCTTATAAAAGGTAAAGGTTATCTATCACGGTCATCTTGGGCCAAAAATATCCTAAAAGCCAAAGGCTACCCATCATGGCCATCGGGAGTCAAAAATGGCCTAGAAGGCAAAGGTTATATCCATCACGACCATTTGGCTATCCATCACGACCATCGAGATATGAAAACGGTCCCATAAACAAAAAGTACCTATCACGACCAGTGTTGACGGAACCGGATCGGACCGGTTGAACCGGTTCAACTGGGAACCGGACACCAATCCGGTTCCGTCACTTATATAAAATCGGAAGTCAACGGACCGGTCAAGAGCCGGTTTAACCGGGCGGTTAGACCGGACCGTTGACCAATTGACCCGGATTTTAATATTATTTTATTTATTTTTATATTTCTGAAAATTTTTAATGTTGAAAAAAATTGTAAGAGGTAGGATTTGAACTCTTGACCACTTGTATAACAAAAAGATGTGTTAACCACTACACCAATTATATTTTGTTGAAAGAATAATACATGCAAATAATATTTGGATAAGTAAAACTAGAATTTATAAACATTGATACACTTCCAATCGGACCAGACGGTTGAACCGGTCGGACGTGAACCGATCCCTCTACCGGTTCGATGTCCGGTCTGCTTTTTTCAACATTGATCACGACCTTTGGGGGTCAGAAACGGGTTGGAAGATGAATCTTATCTATCACGGCCATGGGGGGTTACAAAAATTATATAATGATGAGGTTGCCAAAATTTCATAGGTAGGTTTCATAGGGATATTGTCAAAATTTCGTAGGGAGGTTATCAAAATTTCATATGGATGTTACCAAAATTTCATAGATAAGTTACCGAGGTCACCAAAATTTCATAGGTAGTTGATCGTGTCGTCTATGACCATAAAAACAATCCCCACAAATAACTAACTAGAATAGCTAGGGCAAGTAGGGGTCGAATCCCACAGAGAAGGTTTATGTGATGAACAATTAAAAGATAGAAAGATCTTTTCCAAAAATCGATTAGAAAACAGGGTAAAGATGTTGGTAAAATAAACAATGATATCTCCAATCCCCTAAAAACAATTAAACTAAAAATCAAAACAAAGCAAAGCAAATCTAAATCTAAATCTAAAGCAGATTAATAAAGCAAATTAATAAAGCAAACAATAATTAAAAGCATACTTCTTCACCAGTGGTATCCTTCAATCAAATTAACTATGGATCCTAGATTTAAAAGGTGAATTTCGCATCTTATTCTTGATTGACAACTGATATAGGTTTCCCAACATGTATTTTAGATAAGAGGCCGATTAGAGCTGCAGTTATCCCTATTATTCCTTCAGCGATCGATTACTTTCTTAGGACTTAAAGATCACTTGAGAACAAAGCATTAAGAACAGTTAATTTTACACACATGCCTACAAGTAGAACCATACGAAGAGAAATTTCTCGCCCTCCGGTAGACAAATACCCATTAAGCAGCGATTAAACAAACCTAATTTGCTACATACAATCAAACTTGAGTGATTAATTCTAAGTATGATCTAGCCATAGATCTTCCTCATTACATCCTTAGTGGCCACATAATTCAGATAAGATCAAGAATCATAAAAGTTATTCTAGGGTTTTGACTACTATCATCAAGAACTTAACACAAAATTATAAGTATAGAATCTCACCATGAATCAAATTGATTGAATTCACCAAAGGATCAGAAGTATTAAGGATTTAGCTACTCATGGATTTAGGAAAATCCATGAGAGACATAAGAATACTTACAGGACTGGGAGAGGCGGAATCTCTCCTTTGAAAACCCTAGGGACGTCGACTCCCTCTATTGCTAGAGAGGGTGTCGACTTCTCCCCTTCTAAAACTAGAGAAAAACCTAAAAACTAAAGAAAGGTAGAAAAAGTGAATTATCTAAATCTATGATGTGTATCTAATATGTGTGTGTATTGTGATACAGGAGGTGGCTATTTATAGTGGAGAATAAGGGGTAGGACGGTTTAGCTTTTTCTTGGTCTCCAAGTAGGATTAGGTGTCATCCTAGAGTAGACTCCAAGTTGGATGAGGACTCTAGAATTTCCTGGAATTTTCTGGAATTGAGCAGGAACTTCGACTTGAATTTCGGGCTTGAAGATGGCAGATCTGGGCTTTGCACTTCAAAAGAAAGTTGTAGAGCTCGGAGTTAGCTTTCCAACGAGTACTCATGGGCTTAAAACGGACATCTGAGCAGAAAGTAATGGCCTTTCTACGAAGACTGCGCTGAAACCGGGCTAATATCGCAAATCTACGAGATTATTGCGGGATTTGGATATTCTTTTGGATATGGGGCCTACAAATTGGGATTTAAACTCCAATTATAGGTTTATATGGGCTGAGTATATTCCCATATAAATAATCCAAAAATCCTCAACTTCAGGGCTTCTTCTGGGCTTGTCTTCAATCCTTAACAAATTAAGCTTCAAATCTTCAATTTTGCTTCTTGAATTAATTCTTCAAATCTTCAAAATATCTTCAATTACGAACTTCGCATCTCCAAATCTTCATTCCAAATGGCTAAATCCATAGTTGAGTAAAAAGTCTCCAAAATAGCTCCAAAAAGAGTGAAAAACAATAAGTTTTCACTTTTCTTGTCTTCAAGACCTAAAAACACAAATACTAACAAAATAGGGTAAAAACACATATAAAAATAGCAAAAAGTATATAAAAATAGCTATAAAAACATGCATAATTTGAGCTCGATCAGTAGTTAACCAAAATTTCATAGGGAGTTTACAAAAATTTCACAAGAAGGTTACAAAAATTCAATACGGAGGTTACCAAAATTTCATATGTCAATTACCAAAATCTCATATGTAGGTTACCAAGATTTCATAGGGACGTTACCAAGATTTCATAGGGAGATTAGCAAGATTTCATATGGAGGTTACCATAAATTCATATGGTGGTTACCAAAATTTCATACGAAGGTTACCAAAATTTCATAGGGAGGTCAGGGAAATTTCATAGGGTAGTTATCCACCAGGGCAATTGGGGGCAAAAAATGGCCCACAACCCAAAGGATACCATTACGACAATCGATAGCTAGAACTCACTCGGAAGGCAAGGGTTATCCATCACGGTCATCTAGGGCCAAAAATATGTCCCATACGTCAAAGGCTATCCATCACGACCATCGGGAGCAAGATGGCTTGGAAGGCAAAGGTTATCCAACAAGACAATATAAGCTAAAAATGGCCTTGATGCCAAAAGCTATCCATTCACGGCCATTACAGGCCAGAAATGGTCAAGACAAAGGTTATCCATCGAGGCACAAAAATGTCCTTGATGTCAAAGGCTATTAAGACCTTCGTGGGTCAGAAACGGGCAGGAAGATGAATGTTATTTTTCACGACCATAGGGAGGTAACAAATATTACATAAGGTGATTACAAAAATTTCATAGAGAGGTTACTAAAATTTCATATGGAGGTTACCAAAATATCATAGAGAAATTACCAAAATTACATAGGAGATTACAAAAATTTTATAGGGAGGTTACCAAAATTTCATAGGGAAGTTACCAAAATTTCATAGGTAGGTTACCAAAATTTCATAGGAAGGTTACCAAAATTCATAAGGAGTTACCAAGATTTAATTACGTGGTTATCAAATTTTCATAGGAAATTTACCATAATTTATATGAAGGTTATCGAAATTTCATATGGAGGTTAGTTTAATTTCATTGGGTAGTTATCCAACATGGCCATTGAGGGGCAAAAAATGGCCCTGAACCAAAAGGCTATCAATTACAGCAATCGAGGGACAAAACTCATTCCGAAGGCAAATCTTATCCATCACGGCCATCGGGGCCGGAAACAGCCCGGAAGGCAAAGGTTATCTATCACAGCCATTTGTGGCCAAAAATATCCCTAAAGCCAAATGCTATCCATCACGACCATCAAGAGCAAGATATGACCCGGAGGGCAAAGGTTATTTATCACGACTATCTTGAGCCAAAAATGGCCATGAGGCCAAACATAGTTCATGGTTGGATAATTGATAATTTATGGAAATAAATTCATTTGTTATAGTTTTATATGCTAAACTATATTTATTTCCATTTATACCATTGTGTAATAATATTATAAATTAGATTTAATAATTTTAGTTATAGAAATAATAGATATAAAATTTATAAAAATAAAAATAAAAATATTTTAAAAATATTACTTATTAATCCTTTGACCCGACGATTAAACCATTTGACCCGTAACCTAGAGCCTTGAGCGAGTTGCTCTTCGGACCGAGTTTAATAACTATGCATAGGAATACATAAAAAAGGTAAAAACCAATCTGTTGTTTTGAATGCAGGGCTGCAATCATATTAGAATAAGGCCCAACAAATTTGGACTGGTGGACCACTTCTAAATGCAGCCCAGAAAAGGGTTATATAAACGACAAGGTTGAGAGAGAGCAAAAAAAAGAGAGAGAGAAACTTGGACGTCTACTCCGATTCTGTTCTTTCACTACTTGTCTACTCCGATTCTGTTCCTTCACTACTTGTCTACTCCGATTCAAACTACAAATTCCCTTTGGCCGAATCTTTGACGTCGATATTTTTTTTCTTTGACATCAAGAAAAATCTTTGACGTCGATTCAGGGCACTATAAATTTCTTCCAAATTTGCTTTTGGGTTTTCCAAAAGAAATAATGGCGCATAGATTGTTAAGAGATCATCACGATGCAGATGGGTGGGAGCGTTCTGATTTTCCCAATTATTTGCGAGTCATGCCTTGGCGGCAACCCATACGTTCGAATGGTACATTATTGTTGATCCAACTTCACTTTTTTTTTTTGGCAGTTATTACATATATCTCGAAAGAACGCTAAAATTGTTGTCTTTTAAATTCGTATACAGACTCGAGCTGGTTATGATAAAAAATGCAAGATTTGTCCGCGGCCATTTACTGTATTTAGATGGAGGCCAGGGCGAGGTGCTAGATTTAAGAAAACTGAGATTTGCCAGACGTGTTGTAAATTGAATAACGTTTGTCAAGTTTGTCTTTTGGACCCTGAATCTGGCTTGCCGGTCCAAGTTCGCGATACAGCTCTTAGTATAAATTCTAATGATGCCATCCCAAAGAGTGATGTTAATAGAGAGTATTTTGCTGAGGAGCATGACCGCAGGGTAAGTGTGTTTTAGATTTTTTTTTTGTTTTTTTGACTGAAGTGTGTTTTAGATTAAGACCTTGATTTTGTTACTTGTAGTTTCTCATGAAGTAATATGGAGTAATTTAAAGTAAAAGTTTCAATGTTAAATGTTTCCTTATTGATCATATTCATTAGCTTATCATTAGACTAACTAACTAAATGATGTGCTCAGCAGTATTGCGTCTAAGTCATCTGTGTAACCTGTTGCTTAAATTTATTTTGTTTATACAAGTTTGGGCATAATGATTCCTTAGCTATCTCTTTTCAGCTTTTGTATAGAGGGGATAATAGGAACTGTTTAGAATTTGTTTATGGAGTTCATGGTATCTCAATTGAGTACCTGGATTATCTAGGAGCCAGTTTTGTGTTTGTCAGAACTTAAATTTAATGCTGTTTGATTGCCTTCCAGGAGGCTAGTTAATTAGCTCCTTTCCCCCTTTTACTTCCTAAGTAAAGACCTCGTAGTCCATTATTTTATTTATTTTAACCCTTAATCATCCCTTTCCAACCTCAATGTAGAATTAATAGATGTGTATAATAAAGTATAAACTTTCTAGCCGTGTTCAAATCGTCTATGTAGAGTAAATATCTAATTGATGTAGTATCAATGAGATCAACATTGCAGGTTTAAGGTGTTGGTAACTTATGAGTGTTATTATCACTTTAATCTTAATTTATTCTCCTAATCTCCTCCTTTGCTAACTTAAATAAATATGTGAATATTTCAGGCCAGGGCTGGATTAGATTATGAATCCTCTTACGGAAAAGTAAGACCAAATGACACAATTATGAAGCTGCAAAGAACAACACCTTACTACAAAAGAAACCGAGCCCATATCTGCAGTTTCTATGTCCGAGGGGAATGCACAAGAGGTGCTGAGTGCCCTTATAGGCATGAGATGCCTGAAACTGGGGAGTTGTCGCGGCAAAATATAAAAGATCGTTAATATGGGTAAGTGCAATTCTTAAATGATATGTACATTTTGCTGTTCTGTGCATTACTGATGCCTGCTATGCATTGGATATGGGAAGAGTGTTGGTACTTAACTATGCATAAGGCATTTCTCATTTATGGCTGAGGCTGACTAATGACCATGATCAATGGCTGTGCCTTTTGCACAGTTAATGTGTCCAATGACATTTTTTCTACTATTTTGATGAATGTTAATGCAATGGCTGGTATCTACTATTTTCTATCTCTTAACATGTTTAGTAGCACATGATGGTAATTGATCTTATGTATGGTTTTCTGCTTTTGGATATATATCTTAATTGGTTGATAATAGTATTTTCCTGTAAAATACTCTGACAGACTCATCTTTCTCTCTTTCTTCATGTGCTTATTTTTAATTCGAGGATATCTATGATACTTTTATCAATGCACTAGAGATGCTCTAGCATGAATACTAACTTGAATTGTTTTCGAACAGAGCTACCATTTAGCAATCTAAAATACTGACGCTTGCAATGCATGATTTTTTAGGTGTGTTGTTACTCCATTGCACGCGTTTGTTTTTCATTTCTGACTTCTAAACATCTCATCAGGTTGAATGATCCAGTAGCAATGAAGCTGCTGAACAAGGCTGCATGTGAAATGCCTTCTTTGGAACCTCCTGAGGATGAAAGCATAAGAACCCTCTATGTTGGTGGGGTGGATAAAAGGATCAATGAGCAGGATCTAAGGGACAACTTCTATGCCCATGGTGAAATCGAATCCATAAAGATGGTTCTTGACAAAGCATGTGCTTTTGTAACCTACACAACCAGAGAAGGTGCAGAGAAGGCTGCGGAAGAGCTCTCTAATAAGCTGGTTATAAAGGGTCTGCGGCTGAAGCTTATGTGGGGGAAACCACAGGCTCCAAAACCTGCTCATAGTGGCTTGTTACCCCGAGCAGTTATATCGCAGCAGCAAGAGAGGACCTTGTACCCATCAATGGATCCTCAAAGAATGGGTGCACTGGTTTCATCCCAAGATGGGGAGAACAAAGCTGGATCAGAAAAACCACAACAAGGTCAGCACTATGCTTATCAAGCCATGCCACCGCCACCACATGGGCAGCATTTTCATCAGCTTTATCCACCATATGGATATATGCCACCTTACCAACAATATCCTCCTTATCATTCTGCAATGCCACCTCCTCGAGCATAGATGGAATTTTAACTTGAGAAATTTCTGATTACATGGAAAATGATCCTCTTGACCTCATTTGGAAATAGTAATAGATTCTTTTTACCTTTTGTTCTTTTTTTAAAAAAAATTTTTTTGGTTAAACCTTTTGTTTTTGATTTTTTTTTTTTGGTACTCAAATTGATTGTGAGAATTTGTAGTTATGGACCAATTTAGTAAATCTGGCCAAAAAAAACCAATTTAGTAAATTATATTATTTTCTTTTTTTTGCATAAAACTAAAATTGGATTTGGTCAATAATTAGGATTAGGACCGCTTCACTGTAAAGTTTATAGTGAAGCGGTCCTAATCTATGGGTGGCTGTGGTGGGGCGTGGAGGGCTGGAGCCTGGAGGCTGATATCTGTCCGTACTCCGTTGGTTGGAAATTGGATCCTCCCAAGACGATCACGTAACCATTTGCAACTCGCCACGTCATTTAATGAAGGTTATTCTTGTCACTTTATCCTTTGCCAGGTTCCAATAGCCTTTCCCTTCCTTTTTACCAAAAAACTACACGTATCACGGTTTGATTGTCCCAACTCTAACCTTAAAGCGGCCCAAACCCGAAAGAAAGTCCATTGGAATGAACAAAAAGCCAACGGCCACGGGCTCGAAGTGAAGAATTCAACCGGATTTTAATGCCCTCCTCACGTCCGCATCTCCAGAAACTTCTGTCAGAGCCCTTTACTATATATACAGTTCCTTTTCCCGTTATTCAGTTCTTTTCAATCTTGTGCGAATATATACGAAAGAATTCCTGGCCATTAAGAAAGAGAGAAGGAAATCTCTAGCGTTTCACCCGTCCATTTGTTCAAGGTAAGTCATCCTTTTAATCAATTTATTGCTTGAATTTAATCAACTTTTATGTAATTTTTCCAGAATTGATCTGTAATTCTGGTAGGGGATGATATTCTTTTGATTATTCTTTATGTGAATTTTGTAAGTTGAATTTGAATTTGAATTTGGCTTCCTTATATGATTAGAGATAGTTTTGTTATTGAATTCTAGCAGCTTAGATTGGTTGCTAAGAGGAGAGTTACGGCCAAAATATTAAAATTCAATTCAATCTTGTTTTATTAAAAATGATAGAATATAAACTATCAACTTGAATTTTACTAATTTAATCATGGAAGGTTTTGATTTTCTGATTAATCGACTTTATAAATATTGATTAATACTTTAGATACGAGCACTTGTTTGAGAAGGTGGTAAACATTGTCCTTTCGAGTCAAGAAATTATCTTTTCTCTTTAGTTAATTAATTATGCATTTAGATCATATAGGGGAGAGTGCAATTTAAGGTTATTATTGAGAAATTAGTATTGAGTTGTATTTGTGTTTAATTGGCCAGATGTCTTACTCTCGGAGGTCAAGGTATTCTCGTTCTCCTTCCTACAAGCATTACAGCAGGTCTGTCTCAAGATCTTTGTCGAGGTCAAGGAGTCGATCAAGGTAGTTACTGTTTTTAGTTTGGCTCTTATGCTGCTTATTGTGCTCTTGCGTCGCTATGCTGATATCTGTTTGCCATTTGATTTCTATTGGTAGGACTCCTGAAAGTGATGTTGAAAATCCTGGAAACAATTTGTATGTGACAGGCTTGTCACCTCGGATCACGAAGAGAGAGTTGGAGAAGCATTTTGCTAGTGAGGGAAATGTATGGTTGAGTATAGCTTTGATTATATTTATGTGAATTTGCTATGTCCTAGATTTTTGAATTTTAGTTGCTGGAAAACATGTTTTATTTTTCCATTTAAACTAAGGTCGGATCATTCAATCATTTCTTCATGGTCAATTGATATGTGTTTCTGCTCTGTGAGTTCTTACAACGAGAGGCTTTGATATGTATAGGTCATTGATGTTCATTTTGTGGTTGATCCATGGACGAGGGAATCTCGTGGATTTGGGTTTGTGACAATGGCCACCAATGCAGAAGCTGAGCGCTGCATTAAGTATTTGAACCGCTCTGTTCTTGAAGGACGTGTAATTACGGTGGAGAAGGTAAGACATTCTGAATTCAGTTTCCTCTGGAGTACTGGCTGTCTTGATAGTTTTTAGCAACTGTGCCTTACTTAATGTTGCATAAGAATTATGGATGGTCAGTTCTATGAGTTTGAATGTTGTTTGCTTCTTTCCACTTGAAGTTTTTGTGGCAGCAGGTTAGCTGTGTGTAGCAGCTCTTCACCAAACTCAAAAGTCTTACAACTAACCAAACAAATCAAATACAACCAGAAGTATCAGACTGTTAGGGTTGTATGCCCTTAATTTCTCTCTTTATTTTAGCTGTTATGCCTTTTGGCTGTTTCGTTTATGCTGCATGTTGATTAAATTTATCTTACCTATTTGGGGAAATTGAAAATGAAAGAAAAGCGATACTCTTGAGAACCTCTTATTTGTGGATTGGTTGGTAATTTCACAATCTCATGCTGTGAGTTTTATTTGCTGCAGGCTAAGAGGCGGAGGGGAAGAACCCCTACCCCAGGAAGGTATCTGGGGTTGAGAACAATTCGTGGTATGACTGCTTTCTATTAGTCTTGTAATTGAATGTATTTTATTAAACTGGATTACTTTAATATCCCTCCCAGTCAATTATATTTATACAATGCACTTCTATGCATACAGTGCGCGGTCGATCACGAAGCTACTCTTCACGTCGTTCTCCTAGCTATTCTCCTTATTTGAGAAGCAGGAGTAGATCACCTCGTTATTCATCTGATAGGAGTAGGAGCAGGTCATACTCCCGTTCTCGCTCGCCTTATAGCAGATCCCCAGATTCTCGATACTATAGAAGACGTGACCGTTCCTACTCTCCTGATGATCGATACTATAGAAGGCGTGATAGGTCCTACTCACCAGATGACCGCTACTACCGTAGGCGTGAAAGGTCCTACTTGCCAGATGACCGCTACTACCGTAGGCGGGACCGTTCCTACTCACCAGATGATCGATACTATAGAAGGCGCGATAGGTCCTACTCTCCATATGGCTCTAGGTATGATTCACCTGATGATCGATACAGTAGAAGACACCGTTACCGTTCTATTTCTCGAAGCCCAACGCCACCTCGGTCAAGGAGAAGTTCAAGGAGGAGCTATTCACGTAGTGTCAGCCCCAAGCGGAGGACCAGCTCAAGGAGGAGTTACTCTCGCAGCGCCTCTCCTTCAGAGAGGAGGTCAAGGAGCTCCTCTCGAAGCATTTCTCCACCACCTAGGAAGAGCTCAAAGAGTTCTAGGCAGGAAGGGTCTCCTGACAGATACTCTAGCAGTAGAAGTGCAAGTCCAACTTCTAGATCTGTTTCAAGATCAGTTACTCCCAAGTCTTCTTCATCCTGAATCTCGATGCTTGCTTAATTTCTTCATGGAACCTTGATGTATATTGAACCAATATTGATCTGCATGCCGTACTCTTGTAGCTTTTAGAGAACTTGATGTTGACTTACTGTAATAAGTGGCTTTGTATTCTAATTCTTGCTGCTTGTTTGTTAGAATTTATCAACTTTTGTGAAATTGGTTTTTCCAGAGAAAGCAATTACTATTCTAGATTAAATCTATCTAAATCTAATCTAAATCAATAAAACTTGTGTGCCATGATGATTTTCTACTGTTCATAAATTGAAACACAAAAAAAAGAGGAAGGAAAGAAATCTCTCGGAGAAGAGAGAGGAATGATGACAGAAGAAAAGCAGAAAAGACGTGACTTTGGTAAAAGATCACCAGTGTCTTCCTCTCTCTTTTCTTTTCCTCCCGCTTCCCCATTCCTTTCTCCTTCCCTGCTTTGTTTCGTTTTAGCAAACAATCGCTCAAAACAGTAATATGAAGTCGAAATTATCAGTTCATCCAACAGATAACGTCATCTATGTAAAATGTTTCGCGTAGCCAACTCCCTGCTCTCTCAAATATCAAGGAGTGCACAAAACTTAAATCAGATCCTCCAAGCCTGCTCTAAATCTAATGGCCTCAACTTTGACAGATACACAATAGAAATTGGACGGGAACTATTGAAAGGATGATTCTGTAATTTTTTTTATTGGCTTGTTAAATAGAATAATAAAGTTTTTTTAACAATGATTTTAGCTCCTAAACTTAATCATCGATGTGGGTTTTTAACAATGATTAGCTCCCTTTTCAGCCCGCTTCGCTTCGCGCGGAAACTACCTTGTTCTTAAATAAAATACATAAAAATAAATTTGGTAGAATAATATATCGTTAAACAGAGAACTGTAAAAGCTAATATTAAGCAGAGTTTATTTGTTCATTATTACTAGTGGGAAAAATATGAAGCAGGCTTCTGACTTATTGTTTTCTGCTAAAGACAAATGACTTTGGATGTGAATCCTATTCTTTTATCTTCTTATATGCTTTTACTATTTATTATGAAGACTTGAATAGTGAGCCTGGTGGGAACTGGGAATTATGGCACACGGCATTCGTTTATGTTCCAGATTTCCTTCGCATACTGAGCAATAGTCCGATCGCTACTGAACTTGCCACTGCCAGCAGTGCTTAGGATAGACATCTTTAGCCACTTCTTCTGATCCCTGAAAGTGAGATCAATGACATATGACGCCAGTCAGGTAACATTAAAAGAGCAAAAAGTTTAAGATCGTTGGTGTCTTACTTGTAAGCTTCATCTACTCTTGCTTGAGCATCCATGTAACTAGGGAAGTCATGACCAACAAGGAAATAATCGCCTCGACCGTAACCTGAGTTACCCTCTAGAGAGTCAAGAAGTGGGTTGTAGTCATAACTTCCGAATGCTCCACTTCTTATGTATTTCTTGGCCTCTTCAAACCGAGGATCCGGTTTGAACTGTTAGATGAGTAAGAAATTATGTAAGACACAGATAAAGAAATGCAATTACCAGCCATAGTTATATTAGGCAGAATCTTGTTAATGTTAACAATCATTTAGGCTGTTAATTCTCAATTACAAAGAATCATATGACGAAGCTCACGAAATATTGCAGCAAGCAGCTTTTTGTGCTAGTTAGAATATTGCTTAAACTGTTACCTTACCCTGAAGCTATGCATATATTTAGAGCAAGTGATATGTTGAGCAATTTTGTGATGTGCTTGGTGTGAACGTGTCTCAAAACATTAGGATACAGAGCACTCTTCTGCAATATTCACTTCACACAAACAGAGAGACATATTGGATCAATATTTATAAAAACAAATTCATTACCAGTCCATTCTCTCTATCCTTGCGCAACTTAGGGACTTCATCTGCTTTTGCACCAAAAAGGAAGAAATTCTCCTCCCCTATTTCCTCTCTGATTTCCACATTGGCCCCATCCAGTGTTCCTATTATGAGGCAGCCGTTTAGTGAAAATTTCATGTTGCTTGTCCCACTAGCCTCCATGCCTGCAGTACTGATATGTTGGGAAAGCTCACTTCCTGGGATAAGCATTTCGGCTACAGAAACATTATAGTTTGGAACAAAAACCACCTGAAACATATTCCCATTAGTAGAACAATAATAAGTACATAATATACTATTTTTTAGCATCAAACCAACATAATGGAATAGAAGAAGCATGCATCAAAATCTTTAAAGAATTGCCAGTGGCAACAGTTACATAACTTCATTTGCAAATAAATTAGATAAAGATTTACGCATCCTTATTTAAGAACATGTGATAGTGTTAAGTACAGCCTACAATACTTGAAATGGTAAAGAAGAACCAAGCCCTAAATTTAACAAGTTCTGTACCAATTTGCACCATGCACAATAAAAGATCTTAAAAGTTGGAATGAAAGAGTTGAAAAGAATAATTTTACCTTCAAATAACTATTGACTTCAGGATCATTGTTGACTACCTCACCAACATCATTCACCAATTTGACTATTCTTTTGGCATTTGTATATGTAGCAAATGCCTTCCCTCCAATCATAACAGTTCGGGGAGTTGTATTCTTCCGCTGCTCAGGACTCATTTCCTACAAAAATTTAGTTTCCGGAAAGTTGATAAATATCAGAGCACAAGTGTTGCAACTTTGATAGGATGTTGTAGACATTATTTGATCATTAACTATGAGTTGGATAAAATTAATTCGTTCCAACTGCATTAATAGGGATGAACATGTGAAAAGGTTATAAATATGGAGAGAGATTATGCACATAGAGTAGCAGTAGAAGTTGTGATATGGATACAAAAATGATAAAGAATTTAAAATTTGGTAGATTGTTTAAACTTTAAACGTAAGAAAACAAAACCTTACTGCATTGGCAGTTAAAGAGATTTCCCAAGGAAACAAAAGATCCAAGTATATTAAATATGCTTTCATACCTTTAACTTCTTGTACCTATAAATTGTACCCAAAATATTCAGCAGCTGTCTCTTGTATTCATGAATACGCTTGACTTGTATGTCAAATAAACTGTTTGGGTCAATGCTTACTCCCGTTACACGCAATATGAATTGGGCTAAACGTTTTTTATTAGCCATCTTAGCAGATGCCCATTCCTTTTGAAAATCTGCATTATCAGCAAACTGTTGCAGAAGCATAAGTTCATATGCAACTCTATTGCAATTACAGGAACAGTTTTAACCATTTTTTTTTTAAAAAGCATACTCCACAAATATTTCGGTACATACTTTTCGAAGACCCGAAAGTAGGTCAAGGTTGGTCACCCAGCCCTCGGTTTTTAGCCACTTGGTTATTATGTTACTAAGCTCAGGACTGCAAAAACGAAGCCATCGACGGGGAGTAATGCCATTAGTCTTGTTTTGAAACTTGGTGGGCCATACAGAGACATAATCTGCAAATAACTCAGCTTTTAAAATGTCACTATGTAGCTGGGCAACACCATTTACCTGAAAAGAGGAGATCAACATAAAGTTATTTGAAGATAATGCAAGAAACCACAGAAGCACTCAAAAGCAGTACTTTTGAGTTGACTCAAAAAAAAAAAAAGTTTTTCTCTCTTGTTTTTCGTAAGGAGAAGGATGATAGATCAATCAAGTTTTTAAGAAAAAAGGGTAAGTTACATTTGTCAAAAAAGCAAGATATATAGTTGAATGAATATAGTTTTAACTCAATAAAATGTCCATTCGGAAAACCTTTCCTCATGTGCAGCAAACCATTGCAGTTGCTGACACCTTCATTGTGCGTATCCAGGGTGAGTGGCAATTTAAAGATAGGTATTCAGATTTTTAATAACAATTTTATTAACCTTGCTGATTTTTTTTGTAAGAACCAAAAGCTGAACTAATGATCAGGAATATAACTTTATCCTTAATATGTTTTGTGGCTTACTTACCGTATGTGCAGATACCACACATAAGTTTGCCATCCTCACAACAGGCTTCTGGGGATTATGATCCAAGATGCGCATGCTAGGGAGCTTATGCTCAAGGTCAGGACGGGTGGAATTTATCAATGCAAGAAACTACAAGGCAAACACATAAATTAGAACTAATTATGCAGGGTTAAACACATAGAAAGGGAAAGGCAAGTGAATTACCCTCTTGTCAATTTCTTCTATGATTTCCATGTGTCGAGGTAAAAGCTTCCACATTACAGGTTGTGACCACTTCTCAAGCGCTTCAGGAAGGACGGTGTGATTGGTATAAGCAATAGTCCTGGTTCAGTGATTGGCATTTGATACTTGCTATGTCAACGAGACAATGATGGAAAAACATGCTAGATGGAAACAGAAGCAACTTTTTTTTTTTGGCAGTAGAAACAGAAGCTACTTCAAAACATTACATAAATTTGAACTAGGTACCTTGTTGTCACATCCCAAGCCTCGTCCCACCCAAGTCCTTCATTGTCCATTAGTAAGCGCATCAGCTCCGGAATTGCAAGTGTGGGATGAGTATCATTCAGTTGTACAGCAACCTTGCTGGGAAGTTCAGACCATTCCCTTGAGCCCTTTCCACTTCGTTCCTTGAATCTGAGAATTATGTCCTATAATAGTTCCAACATTGAGTCGTGTCTTAATTAAGTTAAATAACATGACGGTATTCGGGCAATCAACTCAGTGAGAATTGCTTGTATAACTAAAAGAAATTGGGCTGTCGTTCTTGATTAGTGTGCATTCATCTACGGAATTCATAATATGAAAGCTTTCGGATTTAAGCAGAAAAATCTCGCTTCAAACCATGACTAAGAAATGCTTAAGCCTTAACATTATTCTCTGATTTCAAATTGAACCTGTATTATTTAATTTGGAGCATGCACTAACTTTTATATGCTGTATCCACTTCTATCATTTGGAGAATTATTTAAATTTGTTCTTATCATTCAAAGATAAATTCTAAAAAAGTTAAAGAACCTTGGGGATAATGAAGGAAGACTGGGACTAAATTCCATGTCATTCAATCAACTTGATGGTGAAGAGTGGGACTAAACATTCTATGTAATTCAATCAATTTGATGGTCATAAATTTCAGTAACTAACAAGGCCAGTCACAACAGGGAAAAAAATGAGCAGAAGAATCAAAGAACCATAAACTGTACAAAGGATGAAGGGGGGCGAAACCTGTATCAACTGACCTGCAATGATGCACTGCACAGGAAAAATTGTTGTTTCAGACGTAAGAGCTTCCCATCTTCAGTAGCATCTCCAGGGTACAAAACAGCACATATCTGCAAACAAATAGGTCATGGACAAAATGCTCCAAGAAAAAACATGCAGCAAGATGTGTACATCAAATGTAGCGAAAAGCGCAGAAGCTCATTTATACTAATCAACCAAAATCATTTAAAACTGGGGGATTAATATAATTAAACTAACAAATTGATTAATGAATTTATCGTTCCAAGATTGGCAAAGTTGGTTCCCTCAGTAGTCAGCAATATGAAGGCTGATTCTTCACTGACCACCCTATCATTAAGAATTCTTGATAATTCACCTGTTGAGCTCTGGAATGAAGCTGTGCAGCAGATTCATATTGTCCATCATTAAACTGAAACAAATTAAAATCATTGGCACAAGCTTTTGCTTCCCACAGGCGAAGACTAATTGTGTTCTTGGTTTTATATCCTGGAATTGGAACATCATAGGCCAGAGCTTGCACAACTTCTCCTCCAACCCACTTTCGACTGCAATGAATAGCAAATAATATAACTTAATAAAAACTATATCTATATAGAAACTGAAGCAACAGATAATGACATTTAACTTTAGGCCAGAAATATGCCAAAACAATACTAAACCTCAAATAGGTTGTTTGTTTCCTACTTGCCTCTTCCTCCCAGAAAATAAATTCGGAAAAAATAAACAGATGAATTGGAGACAAGATCATAATATTTTGAACAATTTTTTCAGACTAAAAAGTGAACATTTTTAATTAAGAATGCAATATGATTTTACAACTTTCAACAAAGTAAACAATAAAAAAATGTAAGAATAACAATATAAATGAGCATATATGAGGTAACACTTACCTCCCATCAGGATTAACCTCAACCTGACCAAAGAATCTGACAGGAAACACCACATCATGCCTAACAACTTCCCAAGGACTAAACTTCTGCAAAGATCCCAATAAAAACAGACACATCAGATTATATACTCCAAGGATATATACATATATGTAACATTTGAACAACCTCAAGGTGAAGTGAAACTGAACAAACCTCGAGCCAGTCCTCAGCAATTTCCTCTTGTCCTTGTTTTGCGATCCGCTGCTTGAAGAGCCCATATTTGTATCTTAAACCATATCCCCAAGCAGGCAAATTTAGTGTAGCCATAGAATCGAGAAAACAAGAAGCGAGCCTTCCCAAACCACCATTTCCTAGTGCAGCGTCTTTCTCCTACAATCGTTGCAGTCATCAAAATAATGCACATTGAAACCAACAAATTTGAAATTATTATTGGTTTAGGAATTACCTGCTCAACAATCTCTTCCAGTTTATGTCCTAACTTATTCAAAGCATCAGCATATGCATCTTGAATGTTGAGATTCCCAATCGCATTAGTCAAAGCTCGTCCTTGAAGATACTCCATTGATAAGTAATAAGTTTGCTTCGGATCAACTTTGTGAAAGTGAACGAAAGTTTCATTCCATTGCTACACAAAATATCCAAAAAGAAAAGTTCAGACTTTGATGGAAAAAGAAAAAAGACAAAACTTTACAAAGAATATGTAAAAGAACAAAAAAAAATCAAATACTTTGATGAGACGATCGCGAACACTCTCGGCGGTAGCAAAGAAGGCTTGCTCTGGCTCGAACTTCAACGGCGAGAAATGAGGATTAAATTGCGCGTGGTAATTGATATTCGATGCGATTTCCGATGGCTTTTCGCTTAACGGATTCGCAACCGCCGGTACTTTGTCCGCTGCAGCTCCGCCGTTTGCCGCCATCTCCAAATTTCCTTAAACAATGAAAAAAGAAAATGCGAGAAAGATAAGAGAGAAAATTTGAGTGAATGTAACGAGAGAAGTGAGTAAGTGAATCAGTGTCAAAGTCTTACAAGCTTCTTTTGTAAAGGAAACGAACGTTCCAAAATTTCCAAATCAAGTTGCGAGAAAAAGAGATATTTTCTGGGGGAATATGCGAAAGAGCTGAGATTTTTGAATGGCAAAATAGAAAGAAGACAAGAAAGGAAACAGTGTGTAAATTGAAAATGATTCGAAAGAAGAAAAAATATCGGAGCTATTGATTGTAATTTGTAAAGAGAAAGTGTTTTTATTTTTCTTTGCAAAGCCACGTTTGTTAGCTTATTCGGATCGGTTGGGTTTGTGGAAAGGCGCGGTAGAGACACGTGGCGAGATTTGAGGGAAAGCGCGCTCAACGAGATGGCTCAACCAACGGATCTGAAGCGGAGTGGGTCAATATCACGGGTTTCCCGCCCTTCGGACCCTTTTAGGCTGATTGGGACCGAAGCCCATCTCTTCTTTTCTATTTCTAGAACTAGAAAACAGAAGCCCATATCAGGAAAACTGAAAATAATTATTTATCAAATTATGGGGAATCTATTCATTTTGATTTTTTTTTTCTTTTTGCTACTGGGAATCTATTCATTTGTTATTATTTGTATTTTTGTTTTCTTTTTAAATATATGTATCAATACCAATCGATTTAGGCTTAGTTTTGTATTGCGGTCGCAGTTTAGAAAAACTCGGTTTGGAGAAAGTGTTTCTAAAAGTGCTTTTTAAGATTGTGGTAAAAAATTGAAATTAAGACTTGATATTGTTTCGAAAAAGTGTGGTAGTAAAGTTAAATGACTTAAAAGGATATAAATTTAAAAGGAGGGAGAAAATATCTTATGTGATTTTTGGTAATTTAATTCTCAAAAATACTTTTGAAATGCAAAAGCATCTCAATAATAACTTATAAGGTTGGGTTGGCTTTTTTCACAAAAAAAAAAAAGGTTGGGTTGGCTTCTGCTGTCAAAACTCGCTTTTGACACGAACCATGAAGAGTTAGGTATTGCATTTGAGAAGAAAAGCTATTTTTTTATTCCCAAACGCTTGTCAAACCAGGCTTTACTACTAATTTTGTTCAAATTGGAACGATCTATTATATGGATAAAACTTCATCAATGGTATAATGGACTTTATATGAAGAAGAGAGGTTAAATTACCCGGCAGGCGGCAGGTCACTGTACTTACAAGAAAAAGCAAATTCTCTCTACTCGGTTAAAATATCCGGCAGGCGATGGATCACTATACTTACAAGAAAAAGTCAATCAGTCCCTCTACTCAAAAAATGATCAATTTAGTCCCTCTACTTACAGGTTTAGTCCTTGCTGTTAACTGGATCGTTAAATTGATTACGTGAAATGTTAAGTAATGACATTCAAATGATGTTGCAATTGATGTGGCCGTTAAAAACAAACATTTCCTTTCCCATTTTTATTCTTTTAAAATGGATCAAAATATACTTTTCCTTAGAAATATTTTGTTTTCCCATAAAATTATGAAGATTCAAAAATCTATGTTAAGTGTCAACTATCACATCAGTACTTAATGTTCCGCGTCATCAATTTAACGAACCAGTTAACAGTAAGGATTAAATTGACCCGAACCTGTAAGTAAAGAGACTAAACTGATTGTTTTTTGAGTAAATGGACCAAATTGACTTTTCTTATAAGTATAGGGACCTACCAGATATTTTAACCGAAGAAGAAAAACTAAAATGTGGAAATTTCTGCGCAACATGCGGGCACCAACCTAGTATATATATAAAAAATGGGGTTTGCTAAACACCGCCCCCCTTTTTTATAATTTTTGATATTTTTGCCCTTTGTTCCATTTTGTAACATTTCAAATCCTCTGAAATCTCCAAGCTAATTACTAACGTGAAACAAGTCGAGAACTGGAATTGAACAGAAAATTGTTTAAAAAATCTCAGAGAACTGGAACTGGAATTTTTAAAAAAAAATTAAAAAAAAATTAAAAATGGCCTAGCCGCTAGCCATTGTCTATGCCGCCCGAGCTGGGCGGCAAGGCCATTTCATTTTTTTTTAAATTTTTTTAATATTAATTAGTTTATGATTAGTTTTAATTAGTTAATTAAAATTACTTAGTTTATTAGTTTATGTTTAATTAATATTTAATTAGTTTATGATTAATTAGTATTTAATTAGTTTATGATTAAAATGAAGGAAAATGAATTTGAAGATTTGTTAGAAATGAAATTTGAAGAAGTTTGAAGAAGTTAGAAATGAAGTTTAGGGTTTGGAGATTGAGAGTTTGAAGTTGTTAGAAAGTTCAAAATATGAATAAAGGACAAAAGTGTAAAAAGAGGACGGTATTTAGTAAAAAGGAAGCTGTATTTAGCAATCTAGATAAATTAACTGCCTGGTTCTCAAACAAAAACTTTTTGTAGAACTTTTTAGGTAATTGGGTAGTACCAAAAAAAATAATTCTGCGGATACTGGTGACAGTTACGCAGGGAATGGATGAGGATGACAAACAATTGGATCCTGCTGCTCTATATGCTATTTCTCGAGTTTGTCGCTCCGTTGTGTGTCTGAAATCTTATTACATCGATGGCAAAGAATTATCAATTTGCAGTGGAACTATCATGTAGTGCCATGCCAAATCTGGTGGATTATTTGAGGCTCTTATCTTAACCTCTGCTTGTCTCCTTAGGACGGCGGCGATGGGAACCTGCTGATACAAAGAATATCAAGGTGTCCGTATTTCTGTACGAGGGCAAATCATTTGAGGGACATATACATGGTTTTGATTTTAGTTTCAATGTTGCCGTTGTTACTATCCAGTCTCCAACATCACTATACTCAGCACATGGTCAAAATTTGAATGAATGGACGACCGGTGGTTTGCTTGATCAACATCAATAACTGAGCTATTCAAGAACGTTAGTGGTTGATCAGTTATGGAAGAAAGAAGTAGAAAGCAATCTGGTGGAACTCTGCATTGAGGAGACTGTGGTAGCATTGGGTCGTAATTATGAGGACTCGTTTGGTCTCATGGTTGCTCCTGGGAAATTGAAGCCATATCGAGGTGACAATAATGAAGATAGTTTTAATTATACCAAGGAGGAGCAATTTGTTACCTGTTGTGAAATCAGTAAGAATGCAGTTGGTGGACCCCTTATTAACTGTAATGGACAAGTCATTGGCCTCAATAATAATTTCTATGATCATTCTTCTGATTGGGAAAGTGATGAAACAACTCCTTTTCTACCAATGAACATGGCTTCCAAGTGCTTTCAATTTTTGAAGGAAGATAGAATGGTTCCTCGAGGTCGGTTTGGAGCAAAATTAGTGAATATGTACAGGGCTAGATGAGTTGGAATATCTAAATAAAGAATGCCCTAATTACACTTACACCACGAAAGGTATTCTTACCGAGGAAGCCATTAGGTGTTGTTGTTGATAGCGAGGAGGAGGGTAGAATAGAAATTGGTGATGTCATTGTTAAGTGTAATGGTAGGGATGTTGACAGTTTGATGGAGTTTACAGGAATGATATTGGATTTGGGCAAGGGCAAGCAGGCGGATGATCAAACAACCCTAAATTTTGGTTGTGAAGAAAGCGATGGATGGTAAAGAGAAGCAACTAAAATGTGTTCTTGATTTTGCAAAAGTGGAAGAGTTGAATGAGATGGAAAAAGTGGGCGCAAGTGGATACCAGAGTGAAGAAGGATCAGTGAAAATGAATTCATTAAAAAAGTACTACATAGGTGGACGAAGACGAAAATTGCATTATCGAGAAGCAGCCAATTGTCTGTTTCCTAGATTTGACATTAGAAAGGAATTAGCGAATGACTTTTTCGACGGTGATGCAAGAGCTGCTATTCTTAAAGCCTCTCCATCTGTTGTCTCTATTATTTCATCTGATGAAAACTTTTATAATGTGTGCTTTGGAACAATCGTCATGCATGATGTTTCTCAAGGCACCTACACCATCTTAACCTCTGCTACTTCTCTCGTTTCTAGGGAGAAATCCTATAAAGCCGATGTAGGAATAACATGATTTATTGAGTATAGCAATCTAAATGGATTAAAATAAATCATGTTATTTAAATATGGATTTTGTGGAAGCGAAAGAAATCAAACCAGGGTCAATTACGGTGTTCCTTGATCTTCAATACTCGTGATGGACTTTTCTGCTACAGGAATGAGCAGGAACCTCACTAATCACAGTGCAAAAACCTTTTCCTGCTTGACAATGGAGGGAGAAACTTTTTCTTCAGAAAGTTCTAACTTCCTGATAAAAAAATGAGAGAGGACTTTTTTACGTAGTTTTTATTTTTTCTTTTATATGTGAGTGGTTGTATTCCACTTGAATACTTAGCTAGATAATTTCTGATATAATTCCCAAGGAATTTTATCAAGAAAATATCTCCTATTATTATCCTTGTTAATTTAATCCAAATTAAATTACCAAGATAATAATCTATGTTGGGCTAGACTATCATGGGTGCAAAGCCCAAATGTCCAACATCTCCCACTCACACATGATGGGCAAGCCATCGCAAAGCCTTCTCAACCATGCCAATGCCAAGTTCATACAGGTTAATGAACCGTGCGACCACTGAGTACACCTTGAATTTCGGGAGCTCTATACTAGGAACTCGTTAGAGCCAGCATAGAGACATATACCCTTTTATAAAGAAATTTAGTGTCTCATGTACCCTAGACCAATTTAATCACATCAGATTGAGTATCTCAAAATCCCTCAATGAGCATATAAATCAATCTTTCCTAATGTTGCAACATATATTCACATTATGTCAAAGCTCTCAAAAGCGACATAATGGGTCGACCTTGAATATAGTGCATGACGTGGTTCAAATTGTCTTCCCTCTTGCCCTCATGTCACTTGGTTTGAAACAGACTGCTTTCCCAGTAATGTCTCGTAGAACCGAATCATCCATGGTCTTAGGTAACATACCAAAGTAGCAAACATCCATTCCACGCCTTATGACATAGTCAAAGGTCACTAAGGGCACAATGTAAGGTTTCTCTAAACCTTCATAGGACTCACATGGTGAAGAAGCAGGGATCCATTCTTCCACCTCCTATATAGGTCGTAAAAGCACATGTAGTATGAAATACATGCTACAGTGGTGTGTCTCTTTTCTCTAATAAGAGCGTATGTCAAACTCAACACTGTACAGATCTTAGTCTAGTCGCTCCTTTAGCGCCTAACCTGAGCATCCTATTTGCTCGCCTTCTTAGGCGCCAAATTAGATCTCATATCCGGCTTACTTCACAGGCTAAATGGATTGTGGGTCAATCCATTTTCGGTCCTTTAGTCAATCATTACTATATTGACCTCATCTTGGCTCCAACCAAGGCGACATCTTAATTATGCTCTTGCCGCTCTCAATAAGTGCTAGTAGCTTGTGTCTCTTCTTTGCTCACCCCTCATAGGCGCCAAAGGCGATTGCTCATGTGAGTGAGCCAATCTAAAGCCTGTCGACATACTCCTAAATCTTGTGTGCAAACAATTCATCATAGAAGAAAATGCATGAATTTTATTAATATCCAAAAAAAAAAAACAAAAGAGTTCAACATGAATGATCAAAAAACATAATCACCATCGACGAAGTCCTAAAGACTTTACATGAGTCACATAAGCATCCCTAGGAATAGGCTTAGTTAAGGGATCAGCAACCATATGACTAGTGGATATATGTTTTAAGATCACTTCCTTTTGTGCTATCAAATCCCTAATGTAGTTGTTTCTCATATCAATATGTTTGGTTCTACCATGATACTTTGGATCCTTGGTATAAGCGATTGCAGCCATGCTATCACAATGAATTGTCACTGGATCTACGGCGCTGGGTACTCCCAAGCTCCCAAGAAATCGCTTTAGCCAAACAGCTTCTTGCACAGCTGCAGAGCACGCTATGAATTCTGCCTCCATAGTGGATAAAGCAATGTAAGACTGTTTCTTGCTGCTCCAAGTAATAGCACCACCATTGAGCAAGAATGCATATCCCGAAGTTGATTTGCGCTCATCTAAGTCACCACCCCAATCAGCATCAGTATAACCGATTAGGTTCAAGTTTGAACTGCGATAACATAGCATGTAATCAGCAGTTCCCTTAAGATAGCGCAATATCCTCTTCACTGCTTTCCAATGAGCAAGCCCAGGGTTAGATTGGAATCTACTAACCAAACCAACAACAAAGCTGATATCTGGCCTAGTGCACATCATGGCGTACATAAGACTGCCAACAGCACTAGAATATGGAACACGATCCATCTATTTTTGTTCATCAGATGTCTTTGGAGTCAGTTGAAGACTTAAAGTCTCACCTTTTGCAATAGGAGTGTCTATGGGTTCGCAATTTTGCATCTGAAATCGTTCAAGGATCTTCTTTATGTATGTCTCTTGGGACAAACCAAGAAGCCTCTTTGAACGATTCCTTAGGATCTTAACTCCGAGCACATAATTTGCTTCACCCATGTCCCTCATCTCAAAGTTTGAGGACAACCACTTCTTAGTGGTGACAATCATCTCCATATCATTTCCAGCCAATAGTATGTCATCAACGTATAATGACAAAATGACGAAACTACCATTGGATCTCTTAACATACACGCAATGGTCCTCTTCAATCATCTCAAAGCCATTCTGAATAATAGTTTGATGAAATCTAAGATACCACTGCCTAGATGATTGCTTTAGGATAAATAGATCGTTTGAGCTTGCAGACTTTGCGCTCTTGACCTTTTGCCCAC
>AWWV01009742.1:0-45914 GCA_001974805.1 Corchorus capsularis | reverse complement strand
AGATGGGACTTGGAGAATGTGTGTTGATTGTAGGGCAATAAACAACATCACGGTAAAGTATCGTCACCCTATTCCTAGATTAGATGATATGCTTGATGAATTGCATGGTGCTTGCTATTTTCTAAGATTGATCTTAAGAGTGGCTATCATCAAATTCGCATGAAAGAAGGTGATGAAAGGAAAACTGCCTTTAAAACTAAATTAAGGATCGTATGAATGGTTAGTTATGTCCTTTTGGATTGACTAGTGTCACCTAGTACATTCATGCGATTAATGAATCATGTTTCTAAGAGTCTTTTATTGGCAAGTTTGTGGTTGTTTATTTTGATGATATTCTTGTGTATAGCCGAAACCTAGATGAGCATGTTAGGCATCTAAGATGTGTGTTAGATGTACTTAGGGGTTGAGAAATTGTATGCTAACCTTAAGAAGTAGCACCTTTTGCACAAACAAGCTTGTTTTTTTTGGTTTTGTGGTTTCATCGCAAGGTATAGAGGTTGATGAGGAAAAGATCAAAGCAATCAAAGATTGGCCAACACCCACCAACGTTGGACAAGTGAGATCTTTTCATGGACTAGCCGGATTCTATAGGAGGTTTGTTAAGGATTTTAGCACCTTAGCCGCCCCTATTACAAGTGTTATGAAGAAGAATGCACCATTCAAGTGGGGAGATGAACAACAAGAAGCATTCGAGACGTTGAAGGATAAACTAACTAATGCTCCTTTGCTTGTTTTACCTAACTTTAACAATACTTTTGAAATTGAATGTGTTGCATCAGGGGTTGGAATTGGAGCTGTTTAATGCAATGTGGGAAGCCCGTCGCCTATTTTAGTGAGAAATTGAATGGGGCTGCATTAAATTATCCAACATATGATAAAGAGTTGTATGCTCTTGTGAGGGCGTTGCAAACTTGGCAACACTACCTTTGGCCTAAGGAATTCGTGATTCATACGGATCATGAAAGCTTAAAGTATTTAAGAGGCCAACAAAAGCTAAACAAGAGGCATGCTAAGTGGAGTGAGTTCATCGAGAGCTTTCCTTATGTTGTGCGATACAAACAAGGTAAGGAGAATGTGGTAGCCGATGCTTTATCAAGGAGGTATGTCTTACTTATGTTTTACTTTAGTGAAATATTTAAAGCATGCGAAAATTCTGGTTTTGGAAAGTATTATAAGCATGATGGATTTTTGTTTAAGGAATCTAGATTGTGTGTGCCTTCTTGTTCTTTGCGCATCTTGCTCTTGAGGGAATCGCATGAAGGGGGATTAATGGGTCACTTTGGAGTTGATAGAACATATGATATATTGCATGAACACTTCTTTTGGCCTAAGATGCGACATGATGTAGGAAAGTATGTTGCTAGTTGCATTGTTTGTTTGCAAGCTAAATCTACATCTAAACCGCATGGATTGTATACTCCTTTGCCTATTCCTCATGAACCATGGACTCATATTAGCATGGACTTTGTGTTAGGTTTACCTCGTTCTAGGAGAGGTAAAGATTCTATCTTTGTGGTTATCGATAGGTTTTCTAAGATGGCCCACTTTATTGCATGTACTAAAACGGATGATGCATTAATGTAGCTAATTTGTTCTTTAAAGAAATTGTTAGACTATATGGAATGCCTAGGACGATTGTAAGTGATAGAGATGCTAAGTTCTTAAGTCACTTTTGGAGAACTTTATGGGCTAAGTTAGGTACTAAGTTGTTATTTTCTACTACTTGCCATCCTCAAACCGATGGTCAAACCGAGGTAGTTAATAGGACTTTGTCTACTTTGCTTAGGGCTTTAATTAAAAAGAACTTAAGAACTTGGGAGGATTGTCTACCTCATGTCGAATTTGCATATAATAGAAGCATACATAGCACCACTGGATGTTCTCCTTTTGAAACTGTGTATGGCTTTAATCCTTTAACCCCGTTGGATTTGTTGAGTTTACCTTTGAGTGTGCAAGTCGACATGGATGGGCAAAGGAAGGCCGATTATGTTAGAGAGCTTCATGCTAGGGTTCGAGCTCAAATTGAGAAGAAGACACAACACTACATGAAGAATGCTAACAAAGGGCGCAAGGAAGTCATCTTTGAACCCGGGGATTGGGTTTGGTTGCATCTAAGGAAGGAGAGGTTCCCTGAAAAGAGAAAGTCTAAGCTCTTACCTCGTGGAGATGGTCCATTCCAAGTCTTGGAGAGGATCAACAACAACGCCTACAAGCTAGATCTTCCTAGTGAATATGGCAATGTAAGTGCTACTTTTAATGTTTCAGACTTATCCTTGTTTGATAGTGATGCAGATTTGAGGACAAATCCTTTTCAAGGGAGAGGGGATGATGCGCCAAGGGCTTATCATGGCTTAGAAGGACACATTGGAGCCAATGAAGATCATGGAGATGTCATCGATGCTAGCTTGGAGGATCGTGGAGGTGGAAGCACTAGTGACCGGCCATGCGACTTGGAGAAGTCCGGCCAACACTGGCCACGTGACTCGGAGATGCCCGGCCAACACCGGCCACGCGACATGGACATGTCCGGCCACAACCGGCCATCGCTATTGGCGCACCAACCGGCCTCAACCGGCCATCGATAGGGCCATCCGGACAAGACCGGCCTCTTGATCCTTTAGCCATTCCGCAAGGTCCAATGACTAGGGCACGGGCTAAAAGGTTCAAGGAAGCTTTATTGGGCTTTGTAAGATCTCATCTTGGAGGTTTAGAGTCCATTGAAGAACATTTGGAAGGCATTGAAGTCGACATCACCAAGAATATTCCCATCGATTCCAAGGTGTTTACCTTACTTGAAATCGATGAGCATTAGACTTTGGCATTGTGTAATTCGGCCTCATGGGCCTTTATTCTATCTTAGATTAGTTATTTATTTAGTCTAGAAGACATTGGGTTGGGCCTTGTTTGACTAAGTCCAATCCTTGCTTAATTATGTAATGTTATTTACTTTTCCTAGTAGGACAAGGAGTAGGTTATTTCCTTGTTCCTTCCTTTATGTAATGTTTTCCTTTTAGCTTTAGGAGAAGGGTTATGCGTCCCCTATATAAAGGAACCATTCCCCTCTTGTAAGCATAAGTTGAGTTGATTAATAAAGTTGAGGATTATTTTCCCAAATTGATTATCTTAGCTTCATTGTTCTAGTTTGAGCAAACTTAGGGTTCTTCATCTTGTAGAGTCCTAGCAAGCAATTAGGTTGAGATAACTTAGTTGTTTGTGAATCTTGTGATCTTGAGAATTAATTGCAGGTCTAATTGAGTACTTAAGGCCGACGAAAGAAGAGGGATAGCTTTGTGAAGGTCATCGACATACAAGTCTAGAAGTTGAAGAAGTTCAAGTCGACTTAGGTGGATATTCAAAGGTTGGATTTGAATCTATTACAACTAGATTCGTATCACCAGCTGCCACACTCCCATCTCCTTCTTTAGTCAATACTAACTGAGTTTGGGACTTTTCCCTCTCAAGCCTAGCAGCAAGACCCAAAGGAGACTTAGGACATGAACCCTTAATATGGTTTAACATTGTACTTGTGCCATTCTTTTTAGAGTGTGCCTTAAAAGTTTTAGGGCAATAGTTGCACCTAGCCATTAATTCACGATCAGGGGGAGGGCCTTCAAAAGTAGAAACATGATCCCACACCACTGAAGATTTTGTACTAGACCTAGCTCTTTTGTTAGAGGAGGGGTCGAGAGGGGGCTTACCACAAGATCCAGAAGCAACCGCAAGACCAAGGTCTCGCATCTCCCCTTCATCAGGATCTGCATCAATTTCTGGGTTCAAATCTTCAGGTCTGAAAGAGTCCAAAATCTCAGATTCTGAGATGGACATCCTACAAAGTACAAAACAGATTGACATTTATATATATAAGTTTTCAATTCTAAAATCAATCACTACACTGCAATAAATAATAATACATTTCAACTAATTTATAAATGACAATTTCTGCAATTTCTGCAATTCTTCTTTGTTCTATTATAAATGACAATTTCTGCAAATCAATTCTATACATTTCAACTAATTTATCTGAGTAACAAAAAGTACAATCTTATTATAAAAAATCAATTACATGACCAAAATATCATGTTAGCATTTTCTAACCTAAAATAGAACAATTTATTTCAGGGAAATGTTTTAGTTTAGAGATACTTCAAAGCAAGTTAGGTGCAGTAACTTGACATATAACCTTGATCTGGGACATATTGAGGGAAACTTTTCCAACTTATGGATTATAGACAGTAGAGAAATCAAAATTAGGAATTTTAGGATGTACAGGAGGAATTATTATGATTGAAGCTGAGATGTAGGTAAAGGTTTGATTCTATCGAGGATTAACCTCAGAGACAGAACAAAAAACAAAAGGTAGTTGGGATTGGTAAGCAGCAAAAAGATGACGATATATGGTTGCTATAATGTGCTGTAAACAATAATATGAGTTTACAATCATCCATTTATGATGGTAATCAAATTTCAGTGTTCATTGTTCAAGGAGACAAGCTTAACCATTACAATCTAAGTATCTAACCTAACTAACTATAGACAAACATTAAACACAATTCCTGATAAAGAAAACAACTTCGAATCTTAAAAGGGCATGATCATAAAGAGCTAGATTACTCAATAGTTGACAAAGAAGCAATTGAACTGACCTTTGTTAATGCTTTTAACCAAAATTTAGTCACTTGATTCCCAATTAGAACTAAACCGAAACCCAGCAGCAAACTTTCTGTTTTAAACTTTAACCTAAAAAAATAAGGAGAGAAATCAAAGATACAACAGAGGATTAATATTATAGTATATATCATCAACTATAAAAGTATAAACTGTTAAAGAACAGAGACAACTCGAAGGAATTGCTCACCTTGATTTCTTTTTTGGGTTTAACAGTGTCGGTTTTCAAATTGGGAATCGTACATCTCGTTTCAATCCATCAAAACAGTGAAGCAAAACAAAGAAAAAAGGGGGGAAATCTAATATTCTTCCATCGAAACTGGAAACTGGGAAAAAAATTAGGGATTAAACAAATTAGGGTTTCCTAGGTTGAGGTTGGAATTTTCGGTGAGATAAAGCAACTAAAGAAGAAATTAAGCCTAAAACTAGAGGGGAACAACAAATGGGATGGAAGAACACTAGATTTCCACTGAAAATCCTAAACTTACGGTTTGAAATTGAAAATTTAGGGACTACGAGGCGTGGGAGAAGAGAGGAAGAGAAGAACTCGAAGAAGAAGAGAGAGAGTCAGAAGAGAAAGAAATTAATCAGAATTTCTAATTTTTTAGGTTAGGTATTTATATTTTTCATTTTATAATTATATTTCTGATATATTCTAATATTATATATATAAACAAATTAAATATAATATAAAATATAAATATGTAACATATAAATTATAATATATATAATATATAAATATCTTTAGTCGGTTTTTCGGTCGGGTTTCGATTTTGAAACCCATGACCGAAAACCGCCCGCCCTACTCCCGTTTACCGTCGGTTACAAACCGACCGCCTCCGCTGAAACAACACCGACGAGTGTCGGTTTCGTCGGTGGCAGTCGGTTTGGTCGGTAGCCACCGACGACGAACAGCCCTACCACCAGGGATTAGACACGCGCCCCCACGCGCCACCAGGCGCGAGTGGGGCTGCGTTTTATACATTTAAAAAAAAACTGTTTTTTTTACTCTCCTGGAGCGGCGCGTGCAATCCACGCGCCGTCTTAGGAGCAGAACCGACGCTCGGTCAAAACATTATAGTTGCTCCTGGTGTCTGCACAATTATGTTGGTGCTCTCGGCGTGCCGATTTGTTCTAGAGGTGGGCCTCACGCGCCACCTTTGAGTGTGGGATGGGTTTCTGCGCACTTTTAAACCAATTTAATCCTCCAGATTTAATTTCTTTTCAAATAAGTCCTTTCAATTAAGTCCCTGAAACTTAAAACATGAAATTCTCCCAACATAGAACTCCGATTTAGGCAAATAATATACTGATGGAAAGCTTATTATACAAGGATTCTAATGGTATAAAAATAATGCATCAATATTCAGTTTGGGCAGATCGAAA
The DNA here is from genome assembly GCA_001974805.1 of Corchorus capsularis. Taxonomy (NCBI): domain Eukaryota; kingdom Viridiplantae; phylum Streptophyta; class Magnoliopsida; order Malvales; family Malvaceae; genus Corchorus; species Corchorus capsularis. Next base: position 39,863 of record AWWV01009742.1, on the reverse strand, counting down.
AACATGGTCAAAGTTACTGTTTTTTGCATGTTTGACCCGAGATATCTCCATCTATATGAGCCATTTAAAACTCGAAAAAATCAGATCATATAGACATCATATAATCATCAAACCACCAGAATATCAAGGCCTAATTTCATGCTTTTCTATTAAAACAAAAAACATCCCAAAAGGCCATCAATTTAGATCACAAACACGAAAAGACCCAATCAAGCTCTGATACCAATGTAGGAATAACATGATCTATTGAGTATAGCAATCTAAATGGATTAAAATAAATCATGTTATTTAAATATGGAATTTTGCGGAAGCTAAAGAAATCAAACCACGGTCAATTACGGTGCTCCTTGATCTTCAATACTCGTGGTGGACTTCTGCTACAGGAATGAGCAGAAACCTCACTAATCACAGTGCAAAAACCTTTTCCTGCTTGACAATGGAGGGAGAAGCTTTTTCTTCAGAAAGTTCTAACTTCCTGATAAAAAAATGAGAGAGGACTTTTTTACATAGTTTTTATTTTTTCTTTTATATGTGAGTGGTTGTATTTCACTTGAATACTTAGCTAGATAATTTCTGATATAATTCCCAAGGAATTTTATCAAGAAAATATCTCCTATTATTATCCTTGTTAATTTAACCCAAATTAAATTACCAAGATAATAACCTATGTTGGGCTAGACTATCATGGGTGCAAAGTCCAAATGTCCAACAGCCGACAAGCTCAAGATTCTTGTCACTCTAATGTATGGTAAGGAAGTTAAGGGTAAGCTGCTTGGTTATGATTTTCATTATAATATTGCTGCTATCACTATCTAGTCAGATCAAGTAATTCAAACGGCAACTTTAAGATATGTATCTGATCCCGTGGAGCTACATACTGGTTTATAAGTGGTGTGTTGATGGCTTCTTCAAGATCATTGCATGAGCATGGGCATCCCCCTGAGTCTGAGTCTGATGATATCTTTATACTGAATCATGGGGAGCCTGTGATAGCCCTAGGTCGCTATCATAAAGAAACCTGTGCTATTATGGGAGCACAAGGTGTATTCAGTATACGCCCCTGTTATATCAAGTGTCAAGCGTTTTTGAGGACAAGTTGCAAAATTACAAGTCCTGGTATTGGGGGACCAATTATCAATCGGTTCGGTCAAGTCATTGGAATCATTCTGATGCTAAAGATTCCTATACTGCTTTTCTACCAATCAACAAAGCTGCAAAATGCCTGGAATTCTTTGAGAAAGGAAAGGGTACTACTGTCCCAAATGCTTCACTTGATGCGCTATTGTGTAATCTTTTCGCAGCAAGCATGTATCATCTGGAATGCGTGCATAAACTGTGTCCTGGTCTCACCACAGGTGTCATGGTTAAATGGGTTAACGAAGGTAGCCCTCTTATTTGTGCTGGAATAAATTAAGAGGGGTGATGTTATTGTTAAGTGTGAACAAGGACATGTTGGTAGCTTATTGCAGTTTACTGAAATATTATTGTCCAAACTATTATTGGACGACAAAGTTGATCAAACAGTAGAGATGACTGTAATGAGTGATGGCTTAGAGAAAGCTGTAAATGTCAATGTGAAAAACAGTGTCAGTACGATTGTACCAGCTAAGAGGAAAGCAGAGCAGTAGTATTTGTTATTTCCTTTATTTTATTCACTTTGTTATTTCCTTTTTTGTAATTTGTTATGCCACCTCCTCACCTGTAATCATGACAGGGATTAATTATAAGTTTTTCTATTCCTTATTAATTAAAAATTTTCCAATGACAGGGAGGGATTTTGATATTTCTTATATTTCCTTTTGTCCATTTTTGCCTTTTAGTTTATTTGTTACACCTGAAAAGAATCATCTTTGCAATAACCTATCCCTTCTCTTTCTTTGCAATAGAATCCAGAATTGTTTGTCCGAGTGAGAAGGGGCAGTGATGTGAAGGCACTGATAATTTATAACTATTATCTTACACATGCAAATTAATAAAATGAACTGGAATCTCTGCATCTAAAACATTAGGACATAGTAAATAATTTACTATTAGCTTTTATGAGCTCTGTTATTCCTATTTTATAGTGGAAAACACAAGCAGTAAGGACAGTATTATTGCTTTGTTTACTTTCTTGTTTTTCGATTGGTGTTTGCTGAAGTTTATTATTACAAAGAGAAAAGAATGGTTAATAAATGGCAAACAACTCAAGAAATCACTCACTACTCTATGCTGAAATAAATCCATAGCTCTCATTTTCATCTATTCCAAATAAATCCCTATTAGTTTTTGCATCTCTATCAGGAAAATTATCAGAAAAGTGAGAGCGAGAGGAAGAAGAAGAAGAGACTTTGTCTTTGAAATCTTTACGGATTCCCCATAAAACCTCCACACACTTCTTCATGGTTGGTCTGGATGGTCTTACTGGTGCAAGGCATTCGTGAGCCAATTTCAGGACTTTCTCCACCACCATGTTTGATGCTGGACTTCTCTTTAGCCTTGGGTCCATGGCAATTACGAACTCTCCTTCCTTTAATCTCTTCATTGCCTGCATAGAGAGAAAGCTCTGGGTCTCAGTCCCAAAGTCGTTTTGTTGTTGGAAACCACTCCCTTATTCTGCTGCTAATCAGTGAACATGAGTGCTAGCATAGCAAGTCCAGAAATGGATGAATTTCCAGTGTAGTTATGATATAATACGTTCTTACACCATCACGCTGTGCAAACCGACTTCTCTTAATGGACTAGCATGTATAGACTCCAGAATGACTTGAACATAGAAATACAGATCATTGTTTCATGCAACTTAAGAGCAATGTGCAGTTAAAACGATTCTAGGCATCATTTTTACCAGAATTCACAATTTGCTCCCTATGTCCACACTATTTTCCAACAAAGATAAAGAGTAAACCAACTTGCATTATAATTGGAAGATCATTTCAATGCCTAACAATTAGCAATAACACAAGGGAACAAGCCACATGAAGACGTGACAAGCAACTGACAATCTTTAAGTCATCTATTAGTGTCTTTCTTTGTTTGTTAACATGAAGGGTTCGTGTCTTTTATGTTGGAACCCATGTTGAGATGCAATCATGTTACCATAAGACATATATACTCTCAGAAAAGTGTTCAATTAACTGCAAAATCTGGAGCAATTCCTTGATTAACCAGTTTTTTAGTTTATAGTTCTAGGGAAAGTAGGAAATACTCACCCATCGAATGGTTACTCTCTCCTTAACTGGTCTGTTTGATTCTATTGGATATCTTCCTGTCATCATCTCCACGAGCAATACACCAAAGGAGTATACATCACTTTTGTCAGTGAGCTGATATGTCCTGGTGTATTCAGGATCCACATATCCTGCAGTTCCTTTGACTTGAGTAGAGATGTGGGTTGCATTGGGATCCTCTGAACCAAGTCTTGCAAATCCAAAGTCAGCCACTTTGGCCCGAAGTTTCTCTGTTATAAGGATGTTTGTTGCTTTTATGTCTCTATGGATTATAGGAGGATCTGTAAATTGGAAAAACAGAATTTAGCATCTTCAAAGCCTTTATTATCCAGAAAAGCTAATGTAACAAAGTCAAAGAGCCATTTAATCAAGTCATTATCTTAGAAATGTAACAAAGAGCCATTTAATCAAGTCATTATCTGAGATGTAAATCTGTTGAAACAGAGCAGCTAACCTTGCAAAAGTAATCAACTATTCAGGATTATAACTCGATAAATGGAGAACAATTCTATTGTATTACAACGTTGAGTTTGAAGTTCAGAAACTCAATGTTTCGCAATACTATTGCATAAGGCAGAGAACAAGATATCAACTCCTGAATCATTTTACAGACAAAGAAATGCCTAAAGTGAGAATGAATTGTAAGGTATTAGCAGTACCTGTATATGTATGAAGGTAGGTAATTGCATGGGCGACATCAATTGCAATATCTAGACGTTCTGCTATTTCCAGCCCATTCCCCCTTACAGCTGCATTGAGAAAAGATTTCTTACACGTTATGCTAACATTAAGCTCTAAGCCTATAACAATTAGTTATGCTAACATTGAAGCTATTGAATTGAGAATCAACTCTATCCCATTTTATATACTAACAACTCTACTTCGGCTTCCAAAGTCTAAGTAACAGGATGACAATGCAAAAGCCCAAAAAAGAAAAAAGAGGGAGTATATATCAATCTCTTATATCTTCTTCTCTAGACTCTAATTCTTGTACTTTAGAATGTTAAACTTCTTACATACCATCAAGATGTTCTCGAAGATTTCCGTTTCCAACATATTCAACCACGATAATCTGCTCGTCTTTGTGCTCCAGAAACCCATATAACCTTACTAAATTCAGGTGCTCAATCTTTGACAATGTAAGTATTTCATTCTTGAACTGCCCTGATAAGCCCTGCTCATACTTCTCCTGTCATGGATTAAAATCTCAAGTGAACACCACACGTACTAAATAACTGAGCATCTATTTGTCAATGCTAAGCCCACATGTTCTTAAGCTGTAGTTTTGTATCCAAATGATAATATGTCAATCTAGAAAATACATATATACAAGTATGTCTGATAATGTTATTGTAATTCATCATATAAGACCTAAGTCAAACAACTTGTGGATATATGCTTCTGTACCTTTTTGGCACGCTTTACAGCAACAAGAGATCCATCCTTTAGTCTCCCTTTATAAACTGTTCCAAACCCACCTTCCCCAATTTTATTTGCAGGAGAGAAATTCCCAGTTGCCTTACAAATATCTTCAAAGGAGAAATCAGGAGCTGGAATGAATCCACTTGCAGAACTGGAAGAACCGTAGGAATCAAAGGACTTGAGCATTGCAGAACTCCGAAAATCACTTCCTGTTGAACGATCTGTTGAAGTGGAAACTGCAAAACATAAAGAAAAACTTATAATCAATCAATATAAAGACATATTTAACCTATTTAAACTACCCATACCATGATAAGCCATTGTATTAACGGCTAAGGGCTCATTGGTTACTTGAATTCATGTTTTGTGTACATTTATTCAACAAGAAGAAAGAAGGAAGAGAAACAGCAAAACTTACAGGTAATTCCTTTGACTTGGCTGTTGCTTTTGTTGACATGATCGGTGACAGCCTTTTTCCTTTTCCCAAATGATAATATTGCGAAAACTCCAGCTAGTTTCTTGAAGTAGTTCCGAACACCGCGAGTTTTATGTTGATTCTTGTCGGAGAATTTGCCAGGAAGATCATGGTGAGAGCTAGAACTTTGATTTCCCCAACTTGGTTGGAGATTACTTGGATGCGCTGCTTTCTTCATTTGCGGAACAGATTAAGGCTTTTTCCTGAAGTTAGTTTGATCATGTCTGACTATTACCAAAAGTAAAAGCAGAAGAAAGGTCTTCATTGCCTCCTGGACTGGAATTCTGTCTTAAAAAATGAACTTTATTTTATGCCAGGCAGACCAGTTCAAGTTGATAAATTTCGTTTTCGCGTGGAGCCGGCCAGCAATGTGCAAGAAAGAGTTGAATCTTAGATTCTTAGATATGTATTGTATCATTGTATGATCTAAAATCTACTACTAAAGCCGTGTCTTGCTATTGTCAAAAGTTTGCACTGTAAAGAGCCCAAGCCCAACCATAAGTATTTAAATCAGTCCATTCTACAGGGAAAAAATGTTTCATCTCGACTCTCTCTCTAGTTAGGACGGTTAACAACTTAACATATTTAAGGAACTTAGTCCCTACATCATGTTGTGAAAGACACAGATGGATCGTTGGCAATTAAAGCCATTAATTTTCATTTCAGTCAACAAGGACAGCGGCCGAAAATAAAATATTGATTGTGGGTTCGGATTTCAAATTCATCTCAAAGCAATTATTAATTTTCAAACTGAAATTCCAAGTCAACTACGGTTTACTTACAGCCTTGTATTGTAGGATATATATGATGTCATTGATGGTACTCCTCAACTTCATCCTTCAGCGATCAAGATTTTTCTGGGTAGGCTAAAAACAAACACATGGATTTTACAGGTCATCCAGGGAGAAGAGTGAATAGTCAACTCCATCCTTGAAAGAAAGATGCTTACTAGTATTAACATGACTGTATAGAAATAGGTAGACATATCAAAGCTTTTCAGCATTTATCACACCTTCATTCGAGTTGAACCCTGAATGCACGGGAAAATCAGGTTATCCATAGTCCGAAAATCACGTAGTACTATAGAATACTATACATTTCTTTAGCTTTATACAAGAAATTAACATGAAGATTATTTCTAATTACAGGACCTACTGCTAAGACTTTATTTATGACCCACACAAATTTGCCCCTCTGGTTGCAGCAGACGACTCCAAAATCCATCATTAGTGAAGAGTTTACGTCGGACAGTCCCCAAATTTGTTCATGAAACTGCTGACCACGATTTATACATCCAACTGGTTAGCAAAATAAACAAGAATGTAGGGGGTAGAAGTAAACAAGTGAACCTGCCAGTCAGCTGTTAATCAGACATTCTATAAAAGCTGCATGATCTTTCTTAATAAAATGAATTCCAGAAGTTTTATGTGCACAGTTAATTTTCTCATTCTGGTTAGTATTTACATTTTAGAGTTTAAGCGTGTCCTGTTATTGCAAAGTCTATTTAGCAGCGTGTACTCATGGCACTAAGTTCTGCGATGGAGGATCAATAACACCTCAGTACTCTTTCGGATGAGTTTGGGGATTAATCTGACATGGCTTTGTCAATGTAAGTTAAAGAGGGACAAAACTAAAGAATCATTAGAACAATTGGCGATAATACTGACCAGTTTCATCGAAGTCAACTCTCTCTCCAGTGGAAAAGACGTTGTAAAAAAGAGCTGCTAGGAAGTATAAGAGTGCTGTGAGCAACAAAAATCCTTGGAATGATCCCACCAACTCAACAAAGAAACCAGCACCAACTGTTCCAATAATAGCAGCGAATGTTCCGGCAGTATTTGACAGTCCTAAGGTCAGAAATAAAGTGATAGTTATTCAAACACAGTCACCTGTTAAAAAAAACAAACTGACAGGATTCTAGTTTTTTACTTGAATATGATAACAAAATATGCTCCTAATAAATCCATTAATTTCTCATTACATTTATGATGTAAATCTCACGCTCAACTTCATTTCTTCAGAAATATTACTGGGAGTCCACATGCCAAGATAATGATTTATGTTTATGCTTAACAATTAATTTTCTTGTCATTAAGCATAGGCAATGTGTTTATACACACACACACTCTACCAGGCAATGCACATAACAAATTCTACGGAGGAGTTAGCATCTGGAGTTAGCATCTATATTAAGACCATAATAAAGAGTGTCTGAAGCATTGTAACAATGAGTTATATTTTGGGGAACAAAGTTAACATGGAACATTTCACTTATAGCATAAAGTTTCTCACTTAAGGCATTGCTCTTGAAATTTTAGTTTGAAGAAGCAATCAAACAAAAAATCATATAATTGTGAAATGAAACATCATACCATGTAAAACACCAGAATAATGTGGAGCAATCTCCTGATAACAAAATAAAAGAAAGAAAGTTAGACGGATGTGAAAAAATGCATCTTATAAATTAACTTGTGAGAATCATTCATTCATCTGACCTGAAGGTTGACAAGGAAACCACAGTGACTGAATGCTTTCAGCCCAACAGCTAAACTAAGCCAAGCAGAAGCAGTTGATGGACTTTTTGCTGCAGTTAATCCAATCAGAGCAATTGCAGGACCAATAAACCCAATGGACTGCAAATAAGCAAAGGTTGGATGCTTTACAGACAGAAAGGAAGTTCGGAACTAGCAAACGATCACCAGAAGAAAAGGAGGTAAATTTTTCTCAAGGTTAATAGCATAACTGTCACCAACATTACCTGCATGATTTTGCGGGTCAAAGTGATACTGGTACCATTTCTTATCATTGTGTCCGACCATAAACCAGCAAAATATCCTGTCAATGCCATCATGCCCCATGGAACAGCACTAAACCATGCTGCTTGTCTGAGATCAACATGATGTACCTAGTCCAAAATGTTCCTTATTCGCACCTCATACTAAAGATAGATTCTTGCACCCATCACAAAAATGAACTGCTCATAGTTAAGTTTTAGCCCTTACCGAGTTAAAGTAGATAGGCATCCATGAAAGAATAACAAAAAATCCCTGCAAAAGAAAGCTTTATAATAAGGTATGTACTTGCAGATATGTAGAGGTAAGTGACAGAAATGTATGTATACTAATGAGAATTTGCCATTGTTAGAGAACTATTTTGCCCTCTCACTTAATGTGATTTCAGCCTAAATCATCAATTCCTTCAAATATTGAGGTCAACTGGGAAAAAAGTAAAGGATCAAAGCTATTGAATTTTTTTCTCTTGTTGGAGGGGATATAGTGTGTAAAGGCGGTTAAGGCAGGGTTCAACATTTTGTTTGAAAGTTGAAAGAGGCATATGACAATGGTAAGGGAGCATCTTTAGTTCTTTACAAGCTGCATAATCAGAACATTAGAAAATTTTTTAACATAATCACACAAGAAACTACAGGGAAAGATGTGATTACCCAGCTATGCATGGAATTCGCAACAATTAGGGACCATGTGGGCATTTTAGAAAGCAATCTTCTAAATGGAGGGATAATTTTGGTCTTGGTTTTATTCTCCACTGTGCGAGAGTTTTGCCTCTTTTTCGTTATGTAGTCCAGCTCATATTTTGATATCTGGGGACTTCGATCAGGAGTACTCGATGTTGCAGATAACCATACTAAAACCCAAAGAAATCCACCAAGTCCAAATATCACAAATGGCCCAAATATACCAGCTTGGGACATGAGAATTGGGGACAGAGTGAGTCCTATAGCATTTCCAAGCTGGAATCCAGCCATCGCCATTGCAACAGCCCTGGCGCGTTCTGTTGATGGAAACCATCTAAAAGAAAAGGTTTGCTCAATTTCTTCAACAATTTGGCTTCACCATATAGAACTATGAAAATGAACTTGCTTGTAGGCACATGAATTTTATCATCAATTGCCTACATGAGTTTTATCATCAATTTATGGTGATCATCATCAAACAGTAAAATAAGCAGACCATCAATACCTTGCTACCATGTTGTTCATGCAAGGAAGAGCGACACCTTCGGCAACACCAAGCATAGCCCTTATAAAAAGTAATGCCCACAAAGAGGTTTCAGCAGCCCATGGTGTAAGAAATGTAGCTAATGACCACAACGCCACTCCCCATGCCATTACTACCTTACCACCATAATAGTCCACTAATGTCCCTCCTGCTATTGGCGAAATCAAGTATCCCCACAGAAACGATGACTGTAACAGTTTACCAAGTAAGAAAGAAATGGACACTTTGTTGTTTTAAAACATTATTTTCCAAATTTTGATAATACAATATAAAAACCAATTAAGTAGGAGCTTAGTTCTTTCTACTAAGCAGAAGAAATTAAAGTAATAGACAAGTCTGCATTAAGGCTTGCTGTATGTTGTTACTTAAACTACTTGCACTTTGATTACTACGAAGTCATTAAAATGCAGAAGTAAATGCCAGAAGAAGAAATCATAATTATCCAAGTAAATTGTAACATGACAATTTCTATGTTCTCACATGATTATAAAAGTAAAATGATGCGTTTTCCTCTCCAAAAAAAAGTTGAATTTTGACTACAACATGTAACTCATTCGCAAGCAATAACAAATCATTTTTCTATGAATTCAAATGTTTACCAGTGGTTGTGGCCATTATAGCATAATTTAAGTTTCAGAGCGACAAAAACGGAATGTTTCACCAAAAGCAAAAGAAAAGCACTAAAAAAAGACACCTGAACAATGCCCGAAAAGGATCGGCTCCAGCCATGAGCAAGCGACAACGGCACAATTGCCACCGACATCACGACTCTATCGGCATTACAAAGCGCCAGAGCTAAAGCCAACATGGCCACCACTTTAACACGCTCGGACGTGATAAACTCAGCGAAGCTCGACGACTCAGCCCCGCCTTTGTTCGGCAACGAACCGAAATGAGCATCGTTGGATGAAACCCTAACTCGACGAGGTAGAATCCTCCTAGGCTCACTCGAGTCATCTTGAAGCTGCTGCTGAACTCTAAAAGCGGTCTTCGAATTTACATTTCCGAAGAATTTAAGTTTTGAAGGTTCACTCAGATGAGAAGGTAATTGCAATTTATATTGCTTACACTCGAAAATTTTGGGGTTTTTAAGGCTAGAAAGAGAAAAATTACGAATCGGTCGATTTAAGCAGAGCGTTGAGTTCATCGTTGTAAGTGACCGCCGATTGCTGACTATTGAAGATTGTAGCCGCCTACTTTATATACATATACCGTTAATATTCGATTTCGAAATGACTTAACTGCCCCTTCCTCCGCTTTAAAATGCCAAGGTGAATTCGTGAATTTTGACAAACCGTAGGGGTAAATTTGAAACTTAAGCAACTGTTTAGTGTTCTTATGAATTACTATGATCTTATCGTTAACCGAATTAGAAAAACGATAAGGTAAACTTTCTCATCTTCAATCTCTTGATCAACGGATTTCAGATTAGTTTGATCAAAGTTCCACTGTTTACAAAAAATGATTCGGAAACGATATCAGGAAGCCAAAACAGGTAAATTCCAATGTCAAATGTTAAACTTTTTGTTTGTGAATTTGGGGGAAAAAAAGTTAGTTGGCTTGAACCTGTTCGATGAAATATCTGAACGAAACTAGTTCTTAAACTTTGTCAGGTTTCCAGCTGTTGAAATCCATAAATGCGGACAAGTATTTGAGGAAGATAGGACTAGGCAAAGAAGACTATTACTTTTGGAAACAAGTTGGGAAGGCATTGCTATGCACGTACACACTCTTCGGCGCGGCGTGGCTTTACAATGAAACATCTCCACTGGGGTGGTGGACATTGAAGCCAAGGCCAAAGGAAGAAAGAGAGCTCGCCCATTTGTATGAACGGAGAGAGTTTCCTTATCCTGGTGATGCTGAGGCAATGGAGGAGTTTGTTGCTAAAGGAGGCATGATTGGAACTACAATTGGCCCGAAAGGGACCGTTGAAACTGATAAAGACGCGGTTAATTATCAGAAGGAGATGCAGAACAAGAAGTTTGAGCAGGAAGCATTGAAGCTGTGGCTCAGGATGAGGAATGAGGTCATTCAAGAGCTTCAGGAGAAAGGCTATGATGTTGAGTGACTGCTTTATACAGAATTTAGTGAATGTGTGGGGTTTTTGTATGGATTACTATGATCTAAGTTAAAGTTATGTCTGAAAATTGAGTTTTCTGGATGATCCAAGTTATGTTAACCTTGAACTGCTGTGTCTTGTTTCTTGCTTGGTATCCAAATTATATTCTCCTAAGATTTCTGTCAACGTTTCTTGTTTCTTCGCTTTCCATCACCCTTATTTGAACACAACAAATAATTACAAGAATTGAATTTGAATGCCACCAAAAGGCAAAAGCCATTCAAGTCAAAAGGACAGGAAGTATGTAATTGATTCCAAATTTGGTACATAATTATTTTTCTTTCAGACCCAAGCATAAAGCAAATGCGATATTCAACAATTCAATTGGTACAAAGGCAAAGCCATTGGCCAAAATCAACATGCAAGTTTAACAGAAACGAAACAAAACAATCACCAAAAAAGGATTGAAAAAATCTCATACTTTATAAGAAGGTGGAGAGTCTACAACAACTCCAATACAACATCAAGTTATATCTAGGTGGAGAACAGACTTTATTCAAGTACATACTTTAGGTAATAACCATTGGTTCTAGATTACACAGAGTCTTCTAAGCATGTCTCATCTTCACAATTTTTTTTTTCCTTTGAGTTCCCCAGCTACCATTTCATCTCTGTTCAAAGTTTTCAGAGCATAGGCATTACGCATCGGCAGCCTTCCAAAGTTTGCAGGATGATGAGCAAATTATAGATGTGCTATGTGCACAAAGTTTTCAGAGCATATACATAGGCATTACGCATCGGCAGCCTTATCAGCAGGAGCAGCCTCACTGCCATTTAATTTGGCACGTTTAGCTTCCACGTCTTTCACAGCTGCCTTGATAGCATCTTCTGCAAGCATGCTGCAGTGCAGCTTAACTGGGGGAAGTGAAAGATGTTTCGCAATCTCCCTGTAATCAATTTACAATTTAATTCCATATTACATTTTAGAGGCCATAAATGTTAATAAAACTACAAACACAATAAACTATCGAGATTCACATCCAAACATAACAAAATTAGATTGATGAAAACAAAAGAATCCAAGTTTCACACAATACATACAAGGCCTCGCCATTGCTTTTACATAAGATGAAAACGTGACAACAATTTTAGCGTCCGTTTGGTAGGAAGGAAAAGAGTAAGGAAGCAAAATTTCATCAATCCAAGGGTTGAGTTACAAAGTAGCATGTATGATTGTGCATCACAACCATTGAATTGAGCAAATTTCCTTCCTCACCTCTTTCCTTCCTTCCTACCAAACGGACTATTAGTGTTTCATTACTTGCTCAGTCAATTCCTTCCAAAACATGACAACAATTTTAGTGTCTCATTATCCTTACAAGTCATTGCTTCAGGTTAGTTAGTTCTGATATGAATTAAGATGCACTAAGGTATCTATTTAGATACTCATATGATTAACAATTTACACCACATATAGCATAATGACAAAAAATCATATTTCAGTTCCCATAATTATATTTCCAGATGCATTTTTTTTAATATTTAATATAACAAACAAGCCTGGATGAGGATAAAACTTACGTAATTGACTATATTTTCAGATGCAATTTTTTTTTTAATATTTAATATAACAAACAAGCCTTGATGAGGACAAAACTTACGTATTTTTTATGGTTAAAACTTCCTCCGTGCTCTTCCCTTTCACCCATTCAGTAGCTGCACCATGAGATATCAATGTTATTGCTCAGCTCTTAAGTCCATTTCTCAAAGCACAACAGCTTAAATAGCTACTTAAACATCAATTAAATGGATAAAAAATAATCATTTCAATAGCCACTTAACTTCATGACAGCTACAATAATCAAATTTAGTTCTTTCTAATCAATTAAGAAATTCAATTTAAAATTACCAATATGCATACAAACTATTCTTAAGCATTTATAGGAAAGTTTATAAATTGAAAAGATAATACAAAATCCTAATCCCAAAACCCAAAAAGGAATCACATACCAACAGAAGAAGAAGCAATCGCGGAGCCACATCCGAAAGTTTTAAAGCAAGCATCCATGATTTTCCCCGATTTCTCATCGATCTTAATCTGCAGCTTCATCACATCGCCACAAGCCGGAGCACCAACCAATCCCGTCCCAACGTTGGGATCGTTCTTATCGAACGATCCAACGTTCCGAGGATTGTTGTAGTGGTCGATCACATTCTCGTGGTAAAGACGTGGCAGAATCTGCACCGGCCGCGACGACGCCGCCTCCCCTGTTGCAAGCCCCAGCAGCCTCTTCGATGCAAATCTCAACATGGTTTCACCTGCAAAGAGTGCTCCTTCACCTGGTTCAGCTATCTCCAAGGTTTGGGGAATTTTGGGATTAAAATTGATTTCTTGGGGGAATTAGAAAAGGTCGGTTGTGGAGATTAGACGAGACTGCTTCAGGTTGACGATTCTTCTGTTTCCTTAGAATTCGATTGAAGCGGTAGCAAAACTTGAAAAAGACCGTTAATATTCGATTTTGAAATGACTTAACTACCCCTTCCTCCGCTTTTAAAAGTCAAGGTGAATTCGTGAATTTTGAGAAACTGTAGGGGTAAATTTGAAACTTAAGCATCTGTTTAGTGTTCTTATGTGATGATAAGGTAAACTTTCTCGTATTCTATGTCTATCTCGTGATCAACGGATTTTAGATAATTTAATCAAAGTTCAGCTTTTTACCGAAAATGATTCGGAAACGATATCAGGAAGCCAAAACAGGTAAATTCCAATGTCAATTGTTTAACACTTTGTTTGTTTGTGAATTTTGGGGGAAAACAGTTGGTTGGCTTGAACCTGTTTGATGAAATATCTGAACGAAACTAGTTATTAAACTTTGTCAGGTTTCCAGCTGTTGAAATCTATAAATGCAGACAAGTATTTAAGGAAGATAGGATTAGGCAAAGAAGACTATTACTTTTGGAAACAAATTGGGAAGGCATTGCTATGCACGTACACTCTCTTCGGTGTAGCGTGGCTTTACAATGAAACATCTCCACTGGGGTGGTGGACATTGAAGCCAAGGCCAAAGGAAGAAAGAGAGCTCGCCCATTTGTATGAACGGAGAGAGTTTCCTTATCCTGGTGATGCTGAGGCAATGGAGGAGTTTGTTGCTAAAGGAGGCATGATTGGAACTACAATTGGCCCGAAAGGGACTTTTGAAACTGATAAAGATGCGGTCAATTATCAGGAGATGCAGAACAAGAAGTTCGAGCAGGAAGCATTGAAGCTGTGGCTCAGGATGAGGAATGAGGTCATTCAAGAGCTTCAAGAGAAAGGCTATGATGTTGAGTGAGTGCTTTATAGTATACTATAGAATTTAGTGAATATATGTGGGGGGTTTTGTATGGATTAACTATGTATCTTGTCTGAAGATGGAGCTCCTAGATGACTTAAGTTATGTTTGATTCCATGTTTTATGTTAACCTTGAACTGCTGTATCTTGTTTCTTGCTTGGTATCCAAATTATATTCTCCTAAGATTTCCGTCGACGTTTCTTCTCGTGTTTACTACTTAAGCTATGTGCAATCTGCAATGGATCTGATAATCATGAGGGACATGAAGTAAAGGTGTTTTGTGCTTGACTGCTTGTCTTGTTCACTTTTTCTACTGGACTTTTTCCATTGGCATTATCTTTCTGTTATGTTTTTCTTCTTGGGAGTTTCCAAGGTAAACAATTTCCATGGGAAAAAAGTTAAACCAAAAATTGGACATGAATGTCGACAGAGTGCACGTGGAAGTATAGACCTTGAAAGCTGCAATAGATGTGTGGTGTTGTAATTGGATTTGTCTGCTGGTGAAAGCATATTTCATCGAATAGATTAATATTATTGATCTTGGTATTTGGAACGGCCATCGACCGGTCCTTTTCAGAAAAGCAATCGTTATAGTGAACGGCATTTTCCTTATCTGCTATATGTTTTTTTCCGGGAAAACAAACAAGGTAAAAGATAATCTTGCCACTGGGAGATTTTTGTTTTACATGCCACAACCAAGCAAGCAAGATGCTTCCTATGTCTAGAATAAGTTTATTGCTGGATCGAACTAGATTCATGTTAAGATATAAATGGGAGCTCTGGTATGCTGAGTCCAAGCTAAAGTGACATATAAAAAAAGTAGTGGCTGCACAGTGATGAAGTTTCTGAAATAGCTAGTACAAAAGGGTTGACCCAATTGTTATACAAGAATATATAATAACTATAAATGAACCATATGAACTTTAGGGCCAGTAACAACCAACTTAGAAGAAATTATTCAGGAATGAATGTATTTTAAAGCAAACAACTGAAGGGAATGAAGCTCAAGGAAAACATGAAGCCAATAGGCAATGGCCGGTAATTGATTAGGACTTAACTGCATGAAAAGTTACCCTGTATAAGTGTATATTGGAGTCCGAGATGGGCAGATAAATGTGTTTCAAGAAATTAGAAACTTGATCCTGCATTTTGTATAATAATCAGTTAACTTGTTACAGATTTCAAATTTCCTGTATAACATAGCAATGATCAATGAATAAATTACTGCCAAGAATCAGTGATGCAGGTTTAAATGTGAATGAAATTAAGGCCGGCAACAAGTAAATCGTGTGAAAATGCTAAGAATGGAAATCAAAGCCTCCAATGAAGGCTATCTTTGTCAAACGTATAGCTAAGCCATCACATCATGTTAAACAATAGACATCCTACAACTACAAGGGACTCCATATTTGCTACAGTTGAGTATGACAGCTCCACTAACACATGCTACCAATTTAAGTAGAGATTCAATTAGTCACGAAGAAGTCAATGCAGTATCTCACGCATTAACACTATACATGAAAAGCAAAAGAACATTAGACCATAAGATGCATTAACTTCATTAGGACATTGACCATTACGTGCTGCAAGACAACACAAAAAACATCAATTTCCTCCAACAGACATTGAGTAATCTTATATCAATTAATGAATCTATCTCAGCCTTAATGATCAATTTGACAAGCAAATGGTAACTTGAACACAAAAATACTTAATTTGTGCAAGCAACGGGGTAAAAATACAATTACTTGCCAATTGCCATCACTTAAAGAAAGAGAAAAATTTCCAAACAAAGTGATTTCATCTTTCGTAACCAACTAAGCTACATTCTGCAACAATTCTAACTATACTAACAATATGAAGACACTGTTCCATTGTTTTCCATTGCTGCTTTATTAGAAAAACATATGATTGATTAGTACAAGAAAGATGGACATACTATGTGGTGTTTTCATATTTATCTATAGAACAAGGAGAAACACATTCATATGCGTTTTTACAACATAATATCTTACTCATAACAAATTCAACTGCAATTAGTAGAGTACACTCCCACCTACAGAGTGTGAGTTTTTTAGCCTACTTCTTCCAGATTTGCTTCTCCTATAACTTCTCAATGGAGTCAAGTAGAACCGCAATAGCCCATTATCAAGGTTGTTAGGAGAATACCTTGCACTCCTATTCTGCTGCAGCACAAAATTCTCCCTTCTCTTCTCGCCATCGCCTTTAGACTCAGCCACACTCATTCCATACAGAGCTGATCCATCCACTGAATTCCTTGCACTAACACTATAGCTCCTCATAAGCTTCTGACTTACAACACTACCATTTGCATCTCCAATGGCCACCCTTCTCAACTTCTGCAAAGACTCGGCTAGTGTTCCATCTGCCACATTTTCTCCTATACCTTTGCCTTCATCTCCATTAGCCAAACTCCTCAGCTTCTGCAATGACTCCGCCAGTGTGGCTTCACCTGCATTTCCTGCAATACCTTTATTCGCATCTCCATTAGCCACCCTCCTAAGCTTCTGCAACGACTCTGCTAGGCTCCCATTACCAGCAGCACCTTCACTACTCCTCTCCTCATCTCCAAATTCACTCTCTTTTCGCCTCGGAATCAAACCCCACATATTCCAAACATTTTTCCACCTCTTTGTTTTCTTCAAACTAAACCCTTTTTGACCAACCCCAGAAGCAACAAGCTCAACATCCTTGGAACCAGATTCCACATTAGAATACCAATTGGAATCTCTCAATTCCTTTTCCGTAACCAACAGCTTCGCCCCATGGAATAACCCAACAGTTTCAGGAGAAACCTTAGCATTGGAAATCGAAGACTTAACTTCCTCAGGTTCCCCCAAACTAATTTTCCTACTTGACCCTGAACGGTCAAAACTCCTCCTCCTCCTCCTAGTCAAGGAATCCTCATAGTAATCCCTCGTTTGAGCTGACCCACCAGGGCTAATCCTTTCTTCCTCTTTTACCACACTCAATCTCTCTTCCCCAACATTAGCTTCTTCATTAACCTTTGGATTCTGTTTCCCAATCAAATAACCATCCCAAGAAGCCCTTGGCTCATCAAAGGAAAACCTTGAATCATCAACTGAGAAACGGCCAATATCAACTGATAATCTAGGATCAGTGTCACAAGATCTTCTTCCGAACAACCCATATTCCCCGATCTCCGACTGAGTCTCTCTTAATCCCCTTTTGTTTACCTTCTCAAGAACCGAACCCTCATTTTTCTCCTTCATTTTGCTCTGTTTTTTCCTCCATTTCCTCAATTTGTTGCTGAAAACAGAAGCTGCTTCCCATAACGATTTACCTGAAGCCTTTTTGCTTCCCCATTCGAGATCTATAAACTCCTTCATCGTTTTCAACTCTCCCTCTTCTTCTTCTTCTTCGAAGCTTTGAAAAACTTCAACTTTTGAAGGAAGGTGCTCGACATTGAGGGTTTTTATTTTGTCATCTATGGCGAAAAGGTCGTTGAGGGTATTGTGAGCCCTTACATCACAAGATTTACGACGGGGTTCGGAGGCAGCGGAGGAGGACGATGGGTGAGGGCCACCGGAACAGGATTTGGATCGGCGGAGCTGGGATGTTGAAGCGGTGTTCGTGGAAGGTGAGCTGCTTTGGATACCGGCAAGGCGTTCCCGGAGACATGATGCGCAGAAGCCGGTAATGGGTGATGTAGTGGGGTGGCGGTGGCAGTTGGAGAGGCGGTGGCTTTTGTGGCGGTGGGGTTGGAGCTGGGGCTGGAGATTCATGGCTTGCGGAGAGACAATGAGCTCATGCTCAGAGTAAAATAAAGAGATAAAATGTACGAACACTACACTGAAGATTAATGTGAGAGAGAGAAAGAGAGTATTAAGAATTGGAAGAGAAGCTAACACAAAAAGGCAAAAACCAAAAATAGAAAACCCTGCATAAACCCCTTCTATTATGGGTTTTATTGTCTAAATTAATGGACGGTTTACCGTTTATATCTAAATTTTGTTGCATTCATTTATGGAAACTTACTATAATATACTCCAATTTTCTTTTCTTCCAAACATATAATTTTTGTTATCTTTTTTTTATGAATAATTTTTGTTATCTTTAGTTATACTATTTTTTTGTAGCTCTAGGAAAGCAATAATGGGGGGCTTGAAAATACTGGTTGTAATATTTTGATATGACAACATTTTGTTTTTGTACACTAATTTTATTTTATGATAAACTCATAATTGATATTTCATCACATAATAAAAAAAACTTTTTTATTTCATTGATTTTATGGTGTAGGGACAAAATAATGGATGTATTCTTCAGAACAAGAAAAACAATAATGCAAAAAGATAAAAAGAAATTATAGCTTATACATTATTGAATACTAGTAATTCATAATGTCTACCCAAACTCGCATTAAGAAATAGTAATAATACTAAGCATCCTTTGCTTTTTAATTTTTATTCTTTTCCCCCCTTCTTAAGAAAGCGTATAGCTTGTAAGTTATACTTCCAATTAACACTCTAATTTCAATTTTATGAACATGATAACTTATCTCATTATTATCAAAGTAAAGGCAAATTGCCAATCCTTTAAGAACTTACGGATTTATTGAACAGGTTGCTTATCAATGGGAATAGGGATAGGGTTATATAAAAACTTGAACTCATGAGTCAAATGCCTCTAACACAAATACAAACTTTTATCACTTCAGTCAAAACACTCTAATCTTAAAGACTAGATCTGTTTGGTAGAAATGATGGAAAATGGTGAAAAAAGAAATTTGTTTAATTCAATAATACAAATCATACATGTTACTTTGTAGTTTAACCTTTAGATTGAGAAAATTTCACTGCTTACCATTTTCCTTCGTCCCTGCCAAACGGACAAAGTGTTTCTAATATTTAAGATTTTCTAATGGTAGAAGTAATTAAGGGAGAGGAACATTTTGGGAGATTTGTTCTCTTTCTTAGGATTCTATGAGAATTGAGTCCAAAAACTGCATTGGGTTTTGTTTATTTTATGGGAACTGCCCATAAGCCCAAAGATGCTTCCCAATTGCCACTTCTTGATGTCTCTTAAATTTTATACTAATATAAGTCAACTCTTCCAAGGCGGATCATAAGCATAGAAATCCACCCATTTGTTTTCTTCCCATAAAGTTTGTTTTAAACAATCGAGGTTATTTTCTTTGAGAGACAATTAACCTTCTCAAGTCTCAACACTAGTTACACACACTACAAAACAAAATGGTCACCCAAAATAAATTAAAAAAAAAGTTGAACAAAATGTGTAGCTATAAAATTAGATTTTTTATATTGATTCATTCTAATAGAGCTAAAAGTTTTCTATGCAAAGTAAAAATAGAGTTGTAATATTCATGAAGCAATATTAAACAAAAATCAATACTTAATGATTAGTAGAAGATCAAGGTTTTTAATTCTAATTTGAAAATAATCATCACATAAAAATTTTGGTAAGAGATAGAGAAGGTTTAATGCTTTTCTCTTGTAGCTATGTCCTATAAGGCCCAAAAGTAATAGGCCTAAATAGGCTTTGAGGACCAACCAAAAGCCCAAAAGTGCTGAAATCCAACCCATGGTAACCGGCGGTGGCAACTATATAACCGGCTTATGTATCTTTGTCATGGTTTTCAGTTTTTCTCAGAATCTGAGAGTTCATTTAAGATAATCGAGAGATGGAAAAAGTGAAAGAGTTTCTGGAAGTAGACAAAGAAGAAGCAGAGAGAGTGTCACGTCTCCCCGTTCCTCCTCACCGACCCGGCTTCGAGTGCAGCTTCTATGAAGATTTTGCCTTACGTGGCATCCGTGTCGACAGGGTCGAGCCTGGCTTCGTTTCCTGCACTTTCAAAGTCCCTCCTCGCCTCACCGTAAGTTATCCAAAATCCCCATTTCAAATTTCACAGAATCGGACTATTATGAGATATATGGGTCGATGGTTTCTTGATTCCCTCTTCTTCTTTCTGATAAATTGACTTTGACAGGATAAAAGTGGAAATTTAGCAACAGGCGCTATTGCAAATCTTGTTGATGAAGTCGGTGGTGCTGTTGTCCATGTTGAAGGTCTTCCCATGAATGTTTCGGTGGACATGTCTATTTCCTTTCTGGGAACTGCAAAGCCCAATGTAAGTCAACTTTTTTTTTTTAATGAGTTTGCTTTGGGAATATCTTTGTACTTTATTTGAGTTTCTTTGAATTTAGCAGTAACATTTCTTAGAGGTTGAATGGAATGCTTTCCAAAGTAATCAAAATATGTTTTTTCTTACAATTAGACCTACCTATTTTGATATGATTCTGATCTTTTAATGGCGATTTGCAGGATGAATTGGAGATTACTTCCAAGGTTTTAGGAAAAAGAGGAGGTTATAAAGGAACAATTGTGCTTGTCAGAAACAGAGAAACAGGGGAGTTAATTGCTGAAGGTCGCCATTCATTATTTGGCAGACAAGCTAGCAAAATGTAGTTCCATTCCAAGTTTGTGTAATGAAAATCCTTCTGGTGTCCTGGTAGATACATATTGTGATGGTACTATTGACTTAACTGCTTTCTTGTAACTAGTATATTAGTACTGTGAGTTGCACTTTAATAAAGATTCCGGATAATGGCAATTTTACAAGTTCCCAAAATTTCTGCGGTAGTTTTCTTTCGTTGTTGATTGCTTGTAATCATCATTTAGGGGAGTCAAATTGGCACATGAAACAGGGAAAATCCCAAAGGTTTGTTGCCATTATGATCTGAAAGAAGAAACAATCATACTTTATATGAATTGATACCAGGGTCAATGGCAAACTGTTAAGGGACTTGCTTCAGAACTTGAAATCTATGTTTCTCACCATGTTTCATTGTTCATCAATCATTCAGAAGCGCTGTCATCAGGAAGCATCTTTAAGATTTAACTGCATATATAACAAGGGGGAGGAGGGAATGCAATTTAAGATACAATTTTAGCAGACAGAAGTTTATCTACAATGGCTGCGGCATGTGATGTTGAAGAAGGGACATAATCAACGAAGAGTCCCTACCGGCTTTTTATACGTGTACCATCTTGCAATCAAGAGAAATGCCCCTAGATTTATCACACTCAGCACTACCAAAAGCCAGAAGAAGTTCTGAACATGACCATAATTTAAGTTGTCTGGTATCCATCCAAGCTTTCCATTCCTCGTGCTTATACTTGTAACCATAGACACAAGCAGAGAGCTCAAGTAGTTACCAAGTGCAATGGTAGTGAGTTGTAGAGCCGAGCAGAAACTCCTCATGGCATCTGGTGCTTGCTCGTAAAAGAACTCCAACTGTCCAACGAGAGTGAAAACCTCTGCACACCCTATGAGGAAATATTGTGGAACTTGCCAAAATATTGACATGGGCATTTCCTTACGCTCGTAGTAATTGTGCCTCTTCACCAGTCGAAGTCTTTCGAGTTCCAGCATTGCTGCTGCTATCATGGCAAATATTGATATGAAGAGTCCAATGCCTATGCGCTGAAGTTGAGTTAGGCCATTCTTGTGACCAGTAAATTTTCTTGTCACCGGGACAATGATTCTGTCATAGATTGGCACCCAAAAGATAACGCTGAAGGTGTCAAAGATGGAAAGTGATGCTGGAGGGATCTTGAAGGAAGAATTCCCCACATGTGTATCCATTCTTTCACCTTGCAACACAAACAAATTGCTCATCTGACTGTACACAGCAGCAAAGATGATCCCGGTGGCCCATATGGGCAGCAAGCGAATGATAGCTTTTAGCTCCTCAACTTGAGTAACTGTGCAAAGTCTCCATGGGTTTACTGTGCCCTTTATGCGGTCTGATTCAGTTTCCACAGCCGCTTTGTCAAAGAAACTGAAGATGAGAATAACTACCTTAGAGCTTGAACATGGAACAATAAAAAAGCACTTGACATTATAGTATATACCTACATACATGACTGAACATGGTGAAAATCTGAAGTTTGAATCAAGTAGAATGTTGACATGAACATGGATAATCATGTTTGTTGCCAGTAAGCAAAACTACTATCTGTTCCTAACAGCTGGGGAAATGCCAAGAAATGATGTTCATATCTCCTCTAGGTGTTTCAATATTGGAGGTGATACTTCTAGATTTACATGTTCATACATCAATGAAGAATTAAAAAGGTCTACATTGTTAATGAAGAATGCTGACTGAAATTATCCCAATAATTAGATATGAATGTAACATAGTTGCTAGATTGAGATTTGCATTCAAGCACTGACCTAAGATCTTCTGTGTGCTCAATCTTCCGGCTAACTCTGATGTTGGATTCTGCATCAGCAGTCTCATATAGAAGAGTCTTATCTGCAGGTACTGCCAATTGAGCTTTCCTAAAGGATGCCACCAACACCTGACAGAGGCGTGTGAGAGGGCTGCCTCCAGGCTTTTGGTTCCGGTACAAACGAGTACCTGAAAAGAAAAATGCAACAGCAATAGCCATAGCAATGGCAGGAATTCCAAAACCCCATCCCCAGCTCACATTATCCTGAACCCAGACCAGCACGGAAGAAGCAATGAGAGCACCAATGTTTATGGAAAAATAAAACCAATTGAAGAAAGAGCTTTTGTGTCTCTTCTCAGTCTCATCTGTGTCATCAAACTGATCTGCTCCATATGATGAGACACAAGGCTTAATTCCTCCCGTTCCGAGTGCAACCATGTAAAGTGCTACAAAGAACACTGCACTTTGTGCAACTGTTGGGTCGCAGTTATCTTCTGCGTAACACCTTGGCCTGATGCCATGTACACTTGCAGACAGTGCCAGAAGTGTCATTCCCTGTACGAAAATTTGAAAATTGTGAAGATACAGATCTCATCAAAAAGCTTGCTTCAAAATCTCAGGTCAAACAATTAGAAATGACTCTGGTAATGGACAAAATGAGTAATATTGACTAAGCTGATAAACTTCAATCCCTTGTACAAAATTTCTGCAATACAAGGCTTCAAATAAAATGCAATTATAAGCAGATTATGCTAGTAAAACTTACAAAGACGTAAATGATTGAGAAAAGGGCAATTGTCCAATATCTTCCCAGGTAAGCATCAGCCAGAAATGCTCCAATCAATGGTGTGATGTAGCATGTTCCACTCCAATTCTGGTTATTTCTAGTAGCAACAGAACTGTGTTGATTGAGTCGATGCTTGAAATAGCGCACCAGATTACTGCTCATCCCATAGTAGGCCAGCCTTTCACAACATTCATTTCCTGTTCATCAATGCAAAACTGATAAGCATCCATCTTTTACTACCCATTGCTTAATTCAAGAGGATGATGATGATTTTACAATTACCAATAATAAATGGGCAGGCTTTCCAGGTTCCAGTTTTCTTTCTGTTGGCAGGGTTTCCCTGGTAATCCACTGTCCCATCTTTTGTGTAAATATCTTCTTCAGCCATTACTTTCCAGAAAGCTATTTTAGCCTCTGCTCATAGATAAAGAATTATAGCCGCAGTTAGCAACAAATTGCAGAGAAGTCATGAGCATATAGAAATGAAATGGAGTTCATTAACACTACATAACTACCTTCATATGAGAAAGAAAGTTTCTAAAACTAGTAAATGATGATGATAGAATAAAAGGGTCAAACACAAATTACACAATAGAATCAAAGTTACAGACTTACAGGATAATGAACTTGATGCACCTAAGCTTTATGCAACAGCATCCTGAAAATCAGTTTGACTGGGAATAGTGGAAATTTTTCTTCAAAAGAGAAAGAGACGTTAATTGTGTGAATATTTCATAAACATGGAGGATTGGAACTTGGAAGCATTAAGCATGGTTTGAACGGTTAAATTGTTTGACTTGTTTGTCAAAAAATGACAGAGAGGTAGTAATACTAAATGAGAGCGACATTGGGCAGTTGTGGGGCGTGACATGGAAAGATCCTAGAAAGATCATGTTTTGTCGATCGCAATATATATATGTAATGCTAAAATCCTGCTTTATAGTTATGACTTCACAGTTCAGCCTCGAGATTCCTTCCTATCTACTCTGGGTTAAAAAAAATTTCTGGGTTGGACACCTGGCTCCAAGAACTTTTGACCTTGAGTTACGTCTGGAAAGCAAACTTTGAACAAGAGCAGTAGATAGAGTTGTAGAGAAATGGGTCTTCTGAGAGACAGACAAAATTTGATTAATGGGCATAATTGTAGGCCAAGAGAAAACTTGGGCCTGCATAAAATTAAAATCTCTGGACAAAAAAGGCTGAAAAGAAAAAGTGATTCTTCTTTGCATTTTGTCATTGTATGTTACATTATTTTGAAACATTTGGGCATAAACAGACCATATTTCAATATATTTCATACATAATATAAGTGGGAAAACATTCTTTGATTCTTATTAAGCAGCGAGAAAACAATTTAAAGTTTGCTTCAACAACAAGCCAAACCATAATATAAATCCTCAACGAAGAGTCCCCACTGCCCTTTTATATGTATACCATTTCGCAATGAAGAGGTAAATGAACAAATTGGCCACACTCAGCGCTGCCAAGAGCCAGAAGAAGTAATCAACGTGACCATAATTTAGGTTATCCGGTATCCAACCAAGTTTCCCATCTTTAGCCGTCGCGCTTGTAACAATAGTCACAAGCAAAGAGCTCAAGTAACTCCCAAGAGCAACGGTGGTGAGTGATAAAGCAGAGCAAAAACTCCTCATTGCATCAGGCGCTTGTTCATAGAAAAACTCCAATTGTCCAATAAATGTGAAAACTTCTGCACATCCAATTAGGAAATACTGAGGAACTTGCCAGAATATTGTCAATGGCATTTCTTTTAAGTTGTAGTAATTGTGCCTTCTGACCATTTTAAGTCTTTCACGCTCTAGAATTGCTGCAGCTACCATTGCAAATATTGATATGAAGAGGCCAATTCCCATGCGTTGAAGTTGAGTTAGGCCATTTTTGTGACCGGTGAATTTTCTTGCCAATGGGACAATGATTCTGTCATAAACTGGCACCCAAAAGATAACGCTGAGGGTATCGAAGATCGATAGCGATGCTGCTGGGATATGGAAGCTGGAATGGCCAACTCTTGTATCCATTTTTTCACCTTGCAACACAAATAAACTGCCCATTTGACTGTATACAGTGGAGAATACAATCCCAGATGCCCATATTGGAAGCAACCGAACTATAGCTTTAAACTCCTCGACTTGTGTAACTGTGCAAAGTCTCCATGGATTTACTGAGCCTTTTATGTGATCTGTTTGAGTTTCCACTGCCGCTTTGTCAAAGAACCTGAGCATTACAGCCATAAAAAGAAACTTAAGCAGCAGTTCCAAACAAATACAAAATTTTATCCGAAAAAGTACCATTCTCCCCTTTGAACTTGTAGCGTTTGGACGTTTTGCCTCATGAACTTCAATTTTGGACATTTTCCCCTCTGAACTTTCAATTTTAGACGTTTTGCCCCCTCTCAAACGATTAGCTAATGGCACTGTCATGTCGCTGACGTGGCAATGAGCCTAATTAATCATTTCAGAGGGGGCAAAACGTCCAAAATTAAGAGTTCAGAGGGGAAAATGTCCAAAATTGAAGTTCAGGGGCAAAATGTCCAAACGCTACAAGTTCAACGGGTCTATTACTTAGGGAGCAACGGAGGCTCAAATTGAGAGTTCATGGGCAAAATATCCGAAATTGAAGTGCAGGCCTAAAAGGGCAAGGGGAAAATGTTACTTTTGCCAACAAAATACTAACCTGAGATCTGTTGTGTGATCAATCTTACGGCTTCCTTTGATATTGGACTCTGCATCTGCAGTCTCATACAGAAGAGACTTATCAGCAGGGACTGCAACTTTGTATTTCCTTATGGATGCCACCAGGACTTGACAGAGACGAGTTATAGCGCTGCCTCCAGGCTTTTGGTTTCGATACAAACGAGTACCTGAAAAGAAAAAGCAGACAGCTATTGCCATGGCAATTGCAGGGATCCCAAAACCCCATCCCCAGCTCACATTAGTTTGTACCCAAACCAGCACGGAAGCGGCAATAAGAGCACCGACGTTTATGGAAAAATAGAACCAATTGAAGAAAGAACTCTTGTGGTTCTTCTCATTTTCATCAGTGTCATCAAATTGATCAGCTCCATATGATGAAACACAAGGCTTAATTCCTCCTGTTCCTAGTGCTATCAAGTAAAGCGCTAGAAAGGTCCAAGCGCTCTGTGCTTCTGTTGGATTGCAAACATCTTTTGCAGAACAACTTGGCCTCATGCCAGGGACTGATGCAGACATTGCCAAAAGTGTCATTCCCTGTTGCAATAAGGTACAGATTTGAATGAAAATATTGCTCCCAAATTGCAAGTATATAGAACAGTGAGTAAAGAAACTTACAATGATATATATGACCATAAAACAGGCAATGGTCCAATATCTTCCTAGATAAGAATCTGCTAAAAATGCTCCAATTAATGGTGTGATGTAGCATGTTCCACTCCAGTTCTGGTTATTTTTAGCAGCAACTGCAGTGTGCTGGTTCAGTTGATGCTCAAAATAGAGCACCAGATTGGTGCTCATCCCATAGTATGCCAATCTTTCACACCCTTCATTTCCTGTTGATAATTAATGCTAAAGATAAGCACCCAATCTCTATATTTGATTACTAATTCTCAAGAAACTAGCTTTTTTCATTACCTATGATATATGGGCAGGCTCTCCAGGTTCCTGTAACCTTCTTATTAGCAGGATTTCCCTTGTAATCCACCGTCCCATCTTTTGTGTAGATATCATCTTCTTCCATTGCTTTCTAGAAATTTTACCTAACCCTGTTCACATGCAGTTTTGGAATTTACTCAGAAACACTAATAGAACCAGAGGAAAAAAATGAATCATTGCTGCAACTTAACAACAAATTCCATAGCAGAAAATGCAAAATTTCAGTTCTTATATCCCAAGGCTGCTAATAAATGCATACCTACTTAAATTTTCTTTGCTCAAGTACAGTACAATAAATGAACCTTATAACAACCCAAATCAAGATTTTCTGAGGTGATAAAAGTTATATTTGAAAGAGAAGAAAAAGGATTCAAACATAAACACTCCAAGGATCAAATGAATATTGAACAGACCTGAAATATATACTCATGTAACTGTTTCCAGAAAAGCTGTGTGCCTCATGATATCAGAGACAATAGAATTTGCTCTACCACTAGAAGTATTCAATAGTAAAACCTTGGATCAAGATATTATTCAATTGTGATGGGGTTATGGTCACATCTACCTGGGCCCAGCTATATCTCTATCCTTTCATAGTCTACTTTTTAATGAGAATTTTCTGCATAAACATCCAAAGGAGGACTTAAACTGCAATGAATCTTTGACTTGCTTGCACTAATGATGAAGGGGGCTGTTGGAATTTGAAAGATTCTAACACATTTAAGTGGGAATATGAAGTATGAACACAAGAAAATTTAGCATGCATTTCCAAACAGGCTAATATTGTCCAACTCCAATAATTTGTCGTTTGTTTTTACAAAGGTTAAACCTTGAAGAAGCAGCACTCAAAATAAATCTTTTCGCTTTCAATAGCTAGAAAAAAAAACAGAGTTAGAGCAAAATGGTCCATCTGATGTAACAAATTTGAGTGGCTTCATGCTTATATATAGTCATAGACTACAGTGAAACTAACAAGTGGACCGAGAAAACAACTGGCCAGCTGCTAAAACATAAGCTTTTTGGCCAATCAATGACTATTCTTCCTACAAAAAGAAAGATAATTAATCAAAACATTAAGCTGGTCTTTCTTCTTACCTAAAGTAGCAACTTGCAAGGAACCTGGAAGGATGGTTCTGTCAGTGGCTCAAGGATCTCTTATCTTTTCCTGAATTTCTTCCAATGCCACGACTGAACTTTAGCCTTTATAGTAGTAAAGATTTGAGTAAAATTCTGTTTGTATATTGAAATTTCAAACTAAGGTTTCAGTTTCATTCACTTGTTAATTTTGCGTGACGTTGGGAATATATAGAACAATTTAAAAGTAAATTGCTCTTGTTTTCTTCTTCTCATGAATTGGCAGAAATATTCATATATAATGGCCATTCCCATTCATTCCATTATTATAATTATGACATGACATCTATACTACTATATAAAATAAGCAATGAAACGACAGATTACCAATCAAATATCGTTGCATACTTGATATAAGTGTGAAAATTACTATATATATATATATAGTATAAGTTTAAATTATATTTTTTATTTTGGAATCATGTGATAAAACAATAATTGCATATATTTCATGGCTCATTAATTTGCTCCAATATTGTCAATCTCATTTGGATTTTGGACTGACTTTAGAAACAAATATTAGTGTGAACGAAATAAAACAGTCCCAACTCCCAAGCCATTGCTTTGAATTTCTCTCCAAAATGACAAGCTCGGATACAGCTTTCTGTCAAAGGAACCCATTTCTTTTGTTGTTAGTTTTATAATTTTTCTGTTTCTTTTATCAATGATACGAAAGCTACATATATATATACAGAACAAATAATGTAATATATTTGCCATCTAAGACTAAAACGGCTTACAATTGCATGTGTTGCTTCAGACATAAATAAGATTCTGAGTCTTAATCACTTTTTCTTATGTTAAATTTATATATCTCAAACTATACATATAGCTAATATTTGTCTTGTTATAACATTTTGTCTAGTTGGGCGAGTCTTTTTCAACGTTACTTGCAAGCTCAAAACTTTGATAAAATCTAATGGTTAGGAGCTCCATGATCATTCATCATTCAAACAAGGTAAGGTTCGAACTCCTGCCCTGTCAAGCCATTGGCTTGTAGTAAATCGTTAGATATACCATTTCCCCTAGTGTGCTTAAAAATACTAATAAAACGCTTTGATAAAATCCATTGTTTACTTTTTTGAATTTGTCCCCTTGACCTTGACTTGAGGATTAAAATCTGAAAACAGAAAACAATGTTTGACCTCCATCTCTATGCCTGCAGGCTGCAAGCAATTAATTAATCCGGCTATAAAAAAACTAACGAAATGGGCATTGCAATCTTTTATGAAAACCGAGGTGGCATTTTATACTCCTATATATTTTTGGTTAAACTATTTGATTGGAAATATGGAATGATGACCTTTTCAATTTTTCTATTCTAGGTAATATACTCTATTATTTAAGTCAAAATTAAATTGGGTTTGATGTCACAAGTTTTTTTTTTTAAAATTCAATTAATACAAAAATAATTGTAATTTAGGTAAATAATATCTATCTATACCCTACTATTAGAGTTATCCCTAAACGTCTATATGCTCAGTATTTGGCTTTCCTCATGTTGACATTTGTACAATGTCGATTGATTGGGAGAAAACCAATATATATTATTATATATTTAAAATTCCAAATATAATATTTATATATAATATTTAGAACATTAAATTATAATTATAATCAAAGTAAAACTCCATTTCCTTTTTTCCATCAAATAATTATTTGAATAAACATTATGTTTCTAACAATATTTCCTTCCATTTAACTTAATTGCGATTACATAAGATAAAATTTTACTAAGAATTGAAATTACTCAGTTCTAATCATAAACTGAAAAAACCCAACGCGAATGCGCGAGGAAAATATCTAGTATTATATTAATTTGTATCAAAATAATAGGAAAAAGGATTTTTTTTTATTTTAAGGAAATCCTACATTTTTAATTACTGTTTTTTCTGATAATTTTTTAACAATTTTTAACATAATTTCCGTTTAAAGCTTTTATAGGGAGAAATTAAAAAATAAATAAATAAATATAGGTGGGCTGTCCAACAATCAAAGATGGTCCCTTCCGAAAAGAGGTGAGGTGCATTCAAATTGGGCTTATCAGGTAGCCCAGCTTATATTACCCGCTGGACCACATAACTTTTTGAAAACCCTTTTGCTATGCTAAGTTTGATCCATGATTGCACAACCACTTTAAAATCTTTTTCAAAATCCAAATAGAGCTTGTTTGCTAGTGGAGAACATTTTTCATTTTCCATCTTCAAAAATATCAAAGAAACTAGATAATGTCACAACATGTGTCAATGCAAACAAACATATTTTTAGAGAATGGAGATGACAATGGAGTGAAAATTTCAAAATAAAATAAATATATTCTTCATTTTCCATTCTATTGTCATCTCCATTTTCCAAAAATATACTTGTTTTCATTGACACATGTTGTGTCACTACCTACTTTCTTTGATATTTTTGGAGATGGAAAATGGAAAATGTTCTCCATTACCAAACAAGTCCTTAGGGCTTGTTATGAGAAAAAAAAAAGTTGAAATAAATCCAAATTTTCATATATTTTTCTCAACCAAAGCAATTTATTATACTGTAAATGTAAATTGGAATTCTATCATGCATTGTCTCAAAATTCAAACACGGTGATTTTGTATAATTAGATAAACAACTTTACTTAATTTGATATATACATTACGGATTTAAGTCGGCATTACATTTAATTTGTTTAAGATCTGCCGCCACCATTGCGATTAACAGTCTTTGTTTTCTAGAGAAAAGGTAACATCTGAACTAATTAATTTAATTAGAACTCCCTTTTCCTCTCTTATTTATTGTATTTCCATCAATTACTAATTATTGTTACTTAGAAGTTGAAAGCAAATCAAGAATTTGTGGCACTTAAGAAAAGATAAGCCAGAGTTTTCCCAGTTAATGATCTTGAACGTGGAACAAATTACAATATTCTAATAATATTTTGACTTGTATGATCAAAGGCATTTTCAAGATTGCCAATTGGGATGAATCATGAATTGGTCACATTCGCCACTCCTAACATTGACATTGCTTGTTAATTTAGGAAAAGGATAAAACTTTCTTTTAATGCAACAAACTTATAGCTATGAAAACAATATAAATAAGGAAACAAAATCATTGTTGTAGTAAGTTTTTTCATGATATATTTTATTTGTTTAATTAGGATTAATTTAAAGAATATATATATATATATATATATATATATATACAGCCGCAAAATGTGAACAATAAAATTCTGTTAGTGAGGAAAATTTTGAAGTAAACAAAGATTAGATGAGCTGGTACGACTTAAAAAGCTTTAGCTTTCAAAAAACAAACTCCACTTTGGGTATATCAATGAAAGGCATCCTTCAACTAAAAATATTTTTGTTGGCTTAACCATTCTGTGTATATGAATATCTGTCATCTACCCACCATTTCCACTTACTTCCTTTCTCGAAGGGTTTCATCAAAGTAAATTAATGGAAAATAATAACCCAAGTTATTATTAATTAATTCTAATATTTATTCTATACTTTGAAAAACAAAGTAGGTGAAGTGACAATTATCCAATTTGAATATATATATATATATATATATCCTAATTTAAATAGAATATTTTTATATATAGTTAGAGAGGTGACATTATTATAGATAGTCCAAATCTCATAGTTTGAAGTATTTATTTTTAATGCATGCTTTTTTGCAGGGATGAAAACCAAACCAGGATTGGATTTTATGTTAAAAGTTAAAACCCATTTGCTATGCTAATCTTTAATTTACACCAAACCCACTTGGCCACTTGTTTCTCCTTAAAATTCTTATTCAATCAACAAAATAAAGAAAAAAAAAGTATCAAAGGGACTTAATGAATTACTTGTGAATTTGGTACAAAAAAAAAAGAATAACTTGTGAATGATATGCAAAACTTTCTCTTGAAAGAGAATAATTATGAGCTTGCTATATATAAAATATTCCATGCCCTAAGACCAAAGTGATATCATATTAAGAATGAAACATATATTATATTTATATATATAACATATATTATATATATGAGATCCTTATTGATTTCATTTATTATCAAGGGGAAAAAGTCATAAAGAATTTCAATCTAGTCCTTTTAGAGTAAACTTTTGGCTTTTGGGTAAGATTCTTTTTTGAATATTATTATACATATGTAGCATCATTACAAAAAAGAAAGAAATGAACTCCAATGAAATTTCAGTTATGTGCAGTAATATTATATATCCAACACCATATATCATATTACTATTTAATAAAAGTTCCTAATCATAATAGCTAATCCTATATCCACTATTATAGAACTATTTATTTGTTCAAAAACAAAAAAGAGTTCCTAATCATTAGTAGCTAATCCTATATCAACTATTATAGATAGAGATTTTTGTTATACTAATTCACCAATCAAAAGCTTAAACACGACCTTAATTGAAACTAAATAAATTATTAGCAAAACAGTAAAATGACAAAAGGCAAATTATAAGAAAAGGTGAAAAGAACAAGCTAGCAATTATAAGTTTGATTAAGCTTGTTGCTCATGTCATTGTGCTTGACTCTCTGAAAAACCATGGGGTTAATTTGGAAATCAATCAACATTGTGGTTGAGGATCGGGTGTACTTTACCCAATACGGTTGGACCAAACCCCATGGCTGACCACCTAGTCAATTGAAATTTGGCATTCGGAGCTCAACTAGCTTAGCTTCAAAATTTAGTCTTTTGGTTTGAAAGATAACTACTTTGTGTGATACACAAGAAATATATTGCATCAACATTACTTTTTTTCTTATAAGCTTTGCCTCTTTCTATATCTCTAAAATTGTAACATTTTCCTTCCCCCTTGTCTCTTAAGTATTCTTCAATTCGCTTCACCTAACTAAGTAAAACGACTTGGCACTTGCAACTTAGAGTTTTTTTTTATTTTGCTTCCTTATATAAGGTTGAGGGATCAGAATTGGTCTATAATTCAATATCTAAGTAAAACAAGAAAGAGCCAAAATATTAAACAAAAAGCTTAATATTTTGAGCTTTAGTTTGCCAAAGGGTGTGAGCTATAGAGTGCAGACAATATGGAGATGACGCCGTGGAATATTAGAGTCGTGATGATTTTAGCATTGGCTTGCTTCTTGTTCCCAGCTTCGGTCGAGTGCATGGTTCGACACTACAAATTCAATGTAAGTCTTGCCTAACTTTTGGATTAATACATATATAGATAGCTTTCTGGAGCTGCAAGAACAGAGTTTTCAAACTAAATGGGGTTTTGACTTTTGAGTTTTGACCTGACATTATGCTTCCATAGTGATGAACCTGTCAAATTTCAAGTTTTTGCAATGCAACAATTCTGGCTTTCACAGAAATATTACTTAGAAATTATATGAACATTGCTTCTTCAGCATTCTTTTAAGAGTTAATATGTGTTTCCAAATTGCAATTAGTACTTAATTCAAAATTAAATACTGCACCATTTTTTCAATAAATTTTCCATGTATGGAAAAAAAATGATCAATCATCAAAAACGTGTATGATTTCTTCCGGGATATTCAAGTTTTTTCCTTGATTGGTTGAAATTATTCAATGTCACCTAATTCTCATTAATCATTTTCATATATATGCATTTGTAATAATCAGATAGTAATTCAACTATTTTCATTTCATGCACGTTTTCGCTCTTCAAGGATACTTGTTCTTTTGTGGCTAACTTGCCAATGTTAAAATGTTCCTACTACAAGTACAGTTTAAAATGTTATTATAAACTAACTTGTTAATTATGTTAAGTCAACAGCCGAAGCTATCATAGCAACTCTGATTTTCAAACCCAAAAATACCCAATAAAAGCATTTCTCTGTACGTAGTCAGTCAATGAAAATAGTCAATATTTCCATTAGAATTTGCTTAGTAGTTGTAATCACATAACAGAAGAAAATTCATTATCAATGAGTGAATATATCAGACCTAACAAATCTTTGATTGAACGGCAAAGCAAAGAATTAGTGGAATTAATATTGGTGCCTATTGCCTAAATTTGGCGTCATGCTCATGCATTATTAACCCACTGTAACAACTCCAAGTTGACCATAATATCGATTATGTTTATTGGTTAATGGTTAATGTCATACATGCAGGTGGTGTTGAAAAATACAACAAAATTATGCTCAAGCAAGCCTATAGTCACTGTAAACGGCCGCTTCCCTGGTCCAACTCTTGTTGCTCGAGAAGATGACACCATTCTTGTCAAAGTTGTCAACCATGTCAAATACAATCTCTCCATCCACTGGTCAGTCCAATTCAATTATATTTCGAAACAAATTCTTCAAGTAATAGTGATCATTTTCACGATTTTTGACACATTTTGATGATTTCCGGTGGAATACTATAGGCATGGAATAAGGCAAATTCGGACCGGGTGGGCAGATGGACCGGCATACATAACCCAGTGCCCAATTCAACCAGGGCAGAGCT
Organism: Corchorus capsularis; assembly: GCA_001974805.1. Taxonomy (NCBI): domain Eukaryota; kingdom Viridiplantae; phylum Streptophyta; class Magnoliopsida; order Malvales; family Malvaceae; genus Corchorus; species Corchorus capsularis. Next base: position 5,098 of record AWWV01009742.1, on the reverse strand, counting down.
ATGTGTACAACTTCACCGTGACCGGCCAAAGGGGAACCCTTTGGTGGCACGCCCATATTCTTTGGCTAAGGGCCACTGTCCATGGTGCCATTGTCATCTTGCCCAAACGCGGCGTTCCTTATCCTTTCCCCAAACCCCACAAGGAGGAGATCATTGTCTTAAGTGAGACAACATTATTATTATTATTATTTATTGTGTTTAATTAAGCCTCTTAATTAAATAATCCTTCGTCAATGGAGTAACTAGTTGGTATACGAAATTAATTGTGGATGTTGCTTTAATTCTTAGAAAGCTACTAATTCATGTAAAAATATTCAATGTCTTTTCGTGTGTAGGTGAATGGTGGAAATCAGATGTTGAAGCCGTCATCAATGAAGCTTTGAAATCTGGTTTGGCCCCTAATGTCTCCGATGCTCACACCATCAATGGCCACCCTGGACCTATCTCAACCTGCCCTTCACAAAGTATAAACGAAGTTACTATTTCTTTCCTAAATCAAAATTACTAAATACTAATCAACACTTTAATTTAATTAAATTTGCAGAAGGATACACATTGCCAGTAAAATCAGGAAAGACATACATGCTTCGAATCATCAACGCTGCACTGAATGAAGAACTCTTCTTTAAGATCGCCGGTCATCAACTCACGGTGGTGGAAATTGACGCCACCTACGTCAAACCCTTCAAAACAGAAACCATCGTTATAGCCCCCGGCCAGACCGCCAACGTCCTCCTCACCGCCACCCGCGGCGCCGGGAAATATCTCGTCGCAGCTTCCCCATTCATGGATGCACCCATTGCGGTAGACAACGTTACCGCCACCGCCACCTTACATTACTCCGGCAGTCTCAGCAGTGCCGCCACCACCCTCACATCAACCCCACCCAAAAACGCCACCGTGGTGGCGACAAACTTCACAAACTCATTACGAAGCCTGAATTCAAAACAGTACCCCGCTAATGTCCCTTTGAAGATCGATCACTCCCTTCTCTTCACCGTCGGGCTCGGTGTTAACCCTTGTCCGACATGTGTTAACGGAAGCCGTGTCGTGGCGTCCGTTAACAATGTTACTTTTGTTATGCCCAAAACCGCTCTGCTTCAAGCCCATTACTTCAACATCGGTGGGGTTTTCACCGCCGATTTCCCTGGAAATCCACCTGTTCCATTTAACTACACAAGCACAAATCAAACCAATTTTCAGACAACGACAGGAACAAGGCTTTATAGACTTGCTTATAACTCAACTGTTCAACTGGTTTTGCAAGATACAGGGTTGATTACCCCTGAAAACCACCCTCTTCATTTGCATGGATTCAATTTCTTTGAAGTTGGAAGAGGGTTGGGAAATTTCAACCCCAATAAAGATCCTAAAAAATTCAATCTTGTTGATCCTGTTGAGAGGAACACAGTTGGAGTTCCATCTGGTGGATGGACTGCCATAAGATTCAGAGCAGATAATCCAGGTAAGAATTTAATCAAATTCATAGTTAAAATTTTTAAGCTAAAAATAAAATTTATATATAAGTCTAAATTAACTTGAATTTGCAGGAGTTTGGTTCATGCATTGCCATTTGGAAGTGCACACGACTTGGGGGCTTAAAATGGCATTTGTTGTGGACAATGGGAAAGGACCAAATGAATCTATTATACCACCACCAAGTGACCTTCCCAAGTGCTAGAAAGGAGAAAGTAATTAATATAGCTGAAAAAACAAACCAAAGAAAAGGAAGATTTATAGAGCGGCTGAAAGCTACTGATGACTAATAAAGAAGAGTTCTTTTTGAGCAAAGCCAAGGAAAGTTGCTCCATATTGAATAAACCATGGATGGGATTTTTATTTTTTTCCTTCTTTTTTTTCTTCTTTCCCAAAATTTGATATTGAATGTTATGTATACAGCCTACAAGTTTGAGCTATAAATGTTTATTGACAAATCCTGTTTCAAATGATATGAAAGCTTCAATATTGCCACAAAATTTTTATCTTTTAATTTTAGCCGTATATTTCAGCCAGCAAGCACTAATTAGGCCCAATTAAGGGAAGTTGGGCTATTTCAAACCTATGGCCCAATAAAGGGAAGTGTTTGCTTAATGGGCTTCTCTTCACAAACATCGGTTGCCATTTTTGGTTCCAAAGTGGCCCCATCACCAAGTTTTCAATCCAATCCATTAACCAATTTGTTCTTCAAATCTCTTCCTAGTTCCTACTCTTTCTTTTTCATTTCTCTTCCAACCTCTTGACAAAATACACTCTTTAAATTTAATTGACATATATACACATTATAGTTTTTCTTTATTTTATTTCATTTTACAGGCATCCAGATCCAGTAATTGATAATTACATTAAGTTTTAGTTAATCGAACTCAAGCTACGTCGTATCTTAAAGGGAAGCTATGTAACTATAGTTGTAGACATTAATTACCATAATAATATCACACACACACACACACACACACACACATATATATATATATATATATTTGGTGGATATGTGTGAAATAATTGCTACAAGTTGATCGGCCCGCGCTGGTGCTACGAGACGTTCTTTTTCTAGAATCGTTTTTTATCACCATGCATATATTAAAATATTTTCACCGTAAATTTAAAATGGAGACAGTGCTTTGACGTGTTTATTGGGATCATTTTATTTCCTTTTAAGGTACAGATTTTTCAAAAAATAATCGACGAGAAAAAAAAATAAAGTCAATAAATGCAGCACTTGTGGAATTGACAAATAAGAGAGTGCAGTTAACTAAATCTGATTCAAGAAATCTTGTAATTACCAAAAGGTAAGGGGAAAGAAGGAAATAAAGGAATATGACATTCGACTTTTGAGTCATTTGTCAATTGAGAAATTACCAAAAAGTTTAGTTATTTAATCCCCTCAAGAATCAAAAGTTGGGACATTTAAGTAATCTGTCAAGTAGGTGTAGACACTCATTTTTGGCATATATCCTTTAATTCAGATTAAATTATCTCTTAATTTGCTTCAGGGTTATTTAAGGGGGCATTTTGGTCATTTGGTAATCCAGTTTCTTGCGTTCTAGTAAATTAAGCTCCTCTCTTACTGCATTTGATCTTGCATGGGCACACTCCATTGCACCATTTACATTCAATATTAGAAAGCTAAAATTTTTCTTAAGTGGCATTTTGTAAAATCAAGTTGCATTTTGACATGTTCCGTTTCGTTAATGTATTAGTAGCTTTTTTCACATCCTTGTTCATTTTTTCTTAATTAGGAACTCTCTTTTCTAAATTGTGTCAAAAATATAGGTTTTTTAGTTTTATTATCTTGCTATCATTTTGGACCTTGAACTTTAATTGTGTACATTTAGCTTTGGGCTTTAGCTTTGGGATATCTTGTTTTGGTCTTTCTTTAGCTTTTGGATCTTTTGCTTTGGTCAAGGCCCATTTTCCTATTTATCCCATTACAAATGGTCAATAGCGGTAAAGAGAGATAGGCAGTTCATATTATACGAAAAATGTACACAAAATTTGATAATTGAGAATCATAAAAAAGGGGAGAGTTTGCCTTTTGTTTTTTTTTTTTTACAAAGCAGTAAACTTTGACATCTTTTACAGGCCAGGGCATACCAAAAATACACCAAAAGGGGGGTCATGTACAGCTAGTTTATATTAAAAAGGAGGAAAGCATTTACACTTTCTTTTGCACGTATATACCTCTGGATTGAAATAAGAAACAGGATTGCAAAGCAGCCTCTGGTCTTTCTTGCTTAACCTCTCTTCACCTCTTTTCTGGGCTTAATGAACACTTAGTATACATGATCAGTTGCCAATTTACATGAGCATTCCTCACTTTCACAAGTATGCACATGCGTTTTGCACTTCAAATTCCTGTTTCAAGCAAGTATATTGCACTTAGTTAGCACTAACATTTAGCTTCACTTGCACACTACAGTTTCAGCTTTAAGTCATTAGTTTTAACCCCAGTAGCAGCCTACATTATTCTAGTCAGTAATCACACTGCATTGCATCTAGTTACAATATATAAGCATAGTAATATTTCATCACATTGTAGCATGCATTTTTTAGTCTATAAATATGCTTGCACTTCATTCATTTTCATTTCCAAGAAACATAAAAACAAAGGCTGCAAGAATATGGTCACAGTTGCAATCACACATTCAAACCAGCAGCTTTACAAAGGAGTGAGATATCAGACAATGGCAAGTGACATGGCATCAAAGAGATCATAATTGCAATAACAAGCAGAAGCATACTCATTTAATTCCTACAACAGCAATCAACAGGGCAATTTCGAAGCATAGGAAGTTACAAACATCGCGGGGTACTTGTCATTTTAGTTTAAGCGCACATTAGCATGGTTATCTCATTTGCAGCAAACATAAAGTCAGAAACAAGTTTTCAATCAAAGTCACCCATTGCCATTAATCAAAATAGGGTCAGAGGAAAATTAGCATAGTGTCATGCATTTTCATTAAGCACGCAGTACTTAAGTTCACTATCATGTCCAAATCTGCATTCCATTCATACTTTCAGCACAATAAGCATTTCAAAGTCTAGATTAGCATCCCATCCATGCATACAAAATCCAAACTTGACATCCTCATTCCCATTGCATTTACAATGCATCTTTCGTAGCAGCATCTCTCAATAAACAAAGCAGCATGCATTGCATTCACTCATTCTTAGCATCTAATCAAATTTCTAGCATTATTAAACGCTTGCATTTTGCAGACAATATCAAACCAAAAGCATTCCAAATTCAATGTCATGTTCTTATCTTTTGTAGCATTAATCCGACATACATATTTCCATCATCAAGCAACACAAAAAATGGCACTTTTCAGTTTCAATAGTACTAGCTATCCAGCGTTGCATTTAGATATTAATTCAGAATTAGATAGATATCATGCATGCATATACATGTCATTTGTCATGATCACTCTCCCCTGTGTTGCTCTCATACCATATTTTAGCTCCATATTGCATTGTTAGTATTGGCACAGAAAAACAGCAAAAATTTGAGCATTCATCAAATGCATTTCAGTCATGGTTGGCAAACATTCATCACCCGTTTCAGCAGAATGACACATAATCAATTGCCCCCCATTCC
>AWWV01009741.1:0-22340 GCA_001974805.1 Corchorus capsularis | reverse complement strand
AACTTAAGTAAAAATGTCATCTTTGAATAAAAGATTGGACTTTCAAGCAGTTAGTAAATAAATTGATTAACTTTTGAAAAGTAAATGTTTGGAAGACATTAGATAGGGGATTTATAAAGCTAGATTAAGATAAGATAAGATTAAATTAAATTAAAGGCTCATGTATATGCTAATCGCGTTTAGACTTTTATTGAGAGATTGAAAGAAAAGGCATTTGGGATAATATTTGGGCCTCTTAACGTTGTGCTTGGGCCTTGAATTTGTTGTTGGGTCTTTAATTAGTTTAGGTGGGCTTAGCTAGTTTTTATGTTGGAATTAGTTCTTCTTGGATCTTGTCAATTTGTTTATTTATTTGGGTTTTGCTTTGATATTTTTCTGTTAGGCCTTCATACTTGTTGTCTATGTGAAGCCCATTCTATGTGTAATTGGGTTTTATTGACATGTTTGGTTTTCCATTATATTTGAGTCTTGTACTTGGACAATATTTGGGCTTAGAAACCTAACTATCTCAATCCAACCCGGGTTTAATTAAAATTAAGGTTTAGAATTTAGGAATAGTTACATGTGCATCCATATTTAAATTCCATGTTATATTGTTGTTGCCATGATCATAAGACTAAAATTAAAATTACTCCCGTGATGGGAAAGGAGGGCGGTTCATTCATGCGTGTCTGAGTTTGTTTGCCTTCTCCCGGAGGCTTGGAAACTTCCGGAGGTCGTTTACCATTTATTGGGAGGCGGCCAAAGGGCTTCCTCGTATAAAGAATAGGTATAAACCTCAAATTGGAATTTCATGCATCATGTGCATTCATGCCTTAAAGAGTCTAGTGTATCAATAAATTGAGAATCATAGAAGAAAAATCTAAAAAAAAGGGGGGGAAGAAAGAAAATGGGTTCAGTCAGAAAAGTAAAGAGGGCAATCAGTAATTAAGTTCAATAAGAAAAAGTAACCAGTGACTAAGTTCAATAAGAAAAAGCAATCAGTAAAAAGTAAAGTGATAATCAGAGTAATTAGAAAAGAGTAAAATAGTAATCAGTAAAAAGTAATGATGATCAGTAAAAGGAAAAATGGTAATTAGTAAAGAGTAATAGTAATCAGTGATCAGTAAAGAGTAAAAGAGAAATCAGCAAAGAAAAATGGTAAAGAGTAAAGTAAAGAGTAATCAGCAAAGTAAAATGGTAAAAAGTAAAAGAGTAATCAGTAAAGAAAAAAGGTAAAGAGTAAAGAGTAAAGAGAAGAGTAATCAGTAAAGAAAAATAGTAAAGAGTAAAGAGTAGAGTAAAGAGTAATCAGCAAAGGAAAATGGTAAAGAGTGAAGAGTAGTCAGTAAAGAAGAATGGTGAAGAGTAAAGGGTAATCAAGTAAAGAAAAAATGGTAAAGAGTAAAATATTAATCAGTAAAAAGTAATGGCAATCAACAAAGAATAAAATGGTAACTAGTAATCAGTACAAAGTAAAGAATAATCAGTAAAATAGTAATGGTAATCAGTAATTCAGTAAAAGGTGAGTAAAAATGGTATTTAGTAATTTAAATTAAAAGAAAATAATTGGTATCCAGTAATCTTTCAAAAAGAAAAGTAAAGTATGAAAAAGGTAAAGAAGAATAGTCAAACAAGGAAAATGAATAAAAGAAGAAAAGTCAGTTTAAAAAAAAAAGAGTTTAAAGGCATGAAGATATTCAAGAATAGTTGCAACCAATAATAGAAACCTACAATTAAGTCTAAACTAGTCAGTGTCGTCTTTTGACGGGAGTCGTGGGGGTGCTAATCCTTCCCCACGCGTACCCGACTCCCGAACCTTTAAGACTCTGGTTAGAAGGCCGTTTATTAGGCTTAGTGTTACCTTCGCCAAGCTTAGGTTAACATCAGGCTTAATAATCTGATAGGTGGCTAATCACACCTAGGTTAAAAAAGATTAGTGGCGACTCCGTAGTTTAGTTTTTAATGTCGTTAAATGGTAGGGTTCGGACCCCGGACCCGGACGTTGCGACAGTAGGTAAAGACGGAAAAGATTAGTTCTCTAGCTCATCATCAATCCTTGACGGGATCTTTTATTAATTCCACTACTCTATTCAAGTCCATTGAGAATGATCAAAATGATTACTTATTTATTCCCCTCAAGAATCAAAACTTAGGACATTTAAGTAATCTGTCAAGTAGGAAAATACGAAAAAAATAAGTTCTTAACTCCAAAAGTAAGTCTTGGTATGGATCTTTTAGTAATTCCACTACTCTATTAAATTCAATTGAGAAATGACCAAAAAGTCTAATTATTTAATCACCTCAAGAATCAAAAGTTAGGGCATTTAAGTAATCGATCAAGTGGGAAAAGACGAAAAAAATTAGTTCTCTCGCTCCTCATTAATCCGGGGTAGAGATCTTTTAGTAATTTCCATATGTTTATTCAAATAATATATTACAAGTTGATCGGCCCGCGCTGGCGCTACGGGCATTTTTTTTTTATAATCGTTATTTATCAACATACATATATTAAAAGATTTTCGCCGTAAATTTAAAATGGAGAAAGTGCTTTGACGTGTTTATTGAGATTGTTCTATTTCTTTTTTTAAGGTACAGATTTTTTAAAAAATAATCTTTTTCAAAAAATAATCGACGAGAAAAAAAAAACAAAGTCAATAAATGCAGCACTTGTGGAATTGACAAAGGGAGGGTGCAATTAATTAAATCTGGTTTCAAGAAATCTTGTAATTACCAAAAGGTAAGGGGAAAGAATGAAATAAAGGAATATGACATGTGTACTTTTGACTCATTTGTCAATTGAGAAATGACCAAAAAGTTTAGTTATTTAATCCCCTCAGGAATCAAAAGTTAGCACATTTAAGTAATCTACCAAGTAGGTAAAGACGAAAAAGATTAGTTCTCTAGCTTATCATCAATCCTTGATGGGATCTTTTATTAATTCCACTACTCTATTCAAGTCCATTGAGAATGATCAAAATGATTACTTATTTAATCCCCTTAAGAATAAAAACTTAGGACATTTAAATAATCTGCCAAGTAGGAAAATACGAAAAAAATAAGTTCTTAACTCCAAAAGTAAGTCTTGGTATGGATCTTTTAGTAATTCCACTACTCTATTAAAGTCAATTGAGAAATGACCAAAAAGTCTAGTTATTTAATCACCTCAAAAATCAAAAGTTAGTGCATTTAAGTAATCGGTCAAGTGGGAAAAGACGAAAAAAATTAGTTATCTTGCTCCTCATTAATCCGGGGTAGGGATCTTTTAGTAATTTCGTTATGTTTATTCAAATAATATGTAGTGTGTATATATATATATATATATATATATATATATTAGTATATGATTTTTTTGACAGTACTATATTAACTTATTATAATCACAATTTTTTTTGAGTGAGTACATGTGAAATCTCATTATAATCACAATTTTTTTTGAGTGAGTACATGTGAAATCTCATTATAATCACAATAAATCTCTACAAGTTATATTAGTCTGCGCTGGCGCCACGGGCGTCCTTTATTTTAGAGTGGTGCTTGATTAACTGATTGAATAAGGATATTAATTTAATCAATTATATAAGGGTCAAGAACATTTTTTGTTCTAGAGTGGTGCTTGATTGATTAATTGATTGAATTATATAAGGTTGCAGTAAAAATGCAATTTAAATGGATTACTTTTAATTATTTCCCTGACATAAATCTTTGCAAGCTAACTTTTTAGACATGCAAAATTAGGAAGGTCAAGAACATGTTTTTATTTGTAAGTAATAGGAAGTGCAAAGAGGTATAAAATATGTTGTTAATTGGATAATAATAATCACATTGAACAAAGGGTGGTTTTAATCCAGAAGGGGAAAAATATTGAACGGTCAATGTTGAAGGATGGAGACTAAAAAGAAAGAGTAAAGAGATATAAAGGTGAAAACAGAGGGGAGTGGTGGAAAGGTTTGATTTTTGGTAAACCTGAAGATTGATCAGCACCGAGGAGTTGAAAGGAAGCAGCAACTGAGTTGGTGAGAGGAAAAAAGAAAACAGCGAGAGAAACATTAATTAAAAGTAATTAAGGGTTTAGGGTTTAGAAGCAATTAATTAAAAGCCTTAAACATTAATTAAAAACAATTAAGGAAGGGAAATGTGTAATTACGAAAAAGGGTAGAAGGAAAAGGAATGGGGAAACTCATAGAGGGGCTTTTTAGTCATCCGAAAAGTGAGAAAATACCAAAAATAGCAAAAAGGTGGCACCACATTGATCCTCAATTTGACCTTTTAGTAATTTCCATGGTAGTTAAAAACATTAATTAAAAGTAATTAAGGGTTTAGGGTTTAGAAGCAATTAATTAAAAGCCTTAAACATTAATTAAAAACAATTAAGGGAAATGTGTAATTACGAAAAAGGGTAGAAGGAAAAGGAATGGGGGAAACTCATAGAGGGGCTTTTTAGTCATCCGAAAAGTGAGAAAAGACCAAAAATAACCAAAAGGTGGCACCACATTGATCCTCAATTTGGCCTTTTAGTAATTTCCATGGTAGTTAAAAATAATAGGCTAAAATCTCAATTAGGGCCCTGAACTTTGCCAAAATGGTCAAATAAGTGCCCAAACTATGAAAAGGTGAAATTAGTGCCTGAACTTTTCGATTTGGGTCAATTCAGTCCAAAATTTGTTGGATTATTTACATTTAACATACTTATAATCTAACATTTTGGACTGAATTGCCCCAAATCGAAAAGTTCAGGCACTAATTTGACCTTTTCATAGTTTGGGCACTTATTTGACCCTTTTGGCAAAGTTTAGGGCCCTAATTGAGATTTTAGCCAAAATAATATATAGTATATATATGCCTAAACATAGAGATTACAAACTAAACTCACATAAATACTATCATAAATAAATGAGAAATCAAACTAAGAAACTAAGAAATTATTATCATAAATACACCATCTATCTACCAAATAGATTAAATAAACAAATTATAAATTAAACTCACATTCCGTGAGACTTGAACCCACCAAATAGATTAAATAAACAAATTACAAACTAAACTCACATTCCGTGAGACTTGAACCCACCAAATAGATTAAATAAACAAATTACAAACTAAACTCACATTCCGTGAGACTTGAACCCAGGACCTCACGGTCCAGACATGATACACCTACCAGTTGAGCTAACAACTCGGGTGTTTAACTTATTATTATTATTAATATATATAAATTGATTATTATTATAATATAATGACTATATAATAATTAACTAAATTAATTGTTTTTCCTAAGTAAACTATAAAACTATTGCAAGTAGGAGGGAGAGCTAGATACTGCCCTCCAAATCTCAATTTTCTCATTCACATTTGTCTGACCTTATGACTTTTAGGAAAGAACACTACATTGTAAAGGAATCTTTCCTTTAATGGAAACAAAATTGTTGTTGTTGTTGGTTCTATTATTTTACATAATTTTTTTTTTCTTTTGTTGTATTAATTTTTTGCAGTCGTCGCTTTCTCTCCACTCTCACCACCATCAAACCATCAAACCATCAAATCAAACCATAATTCAACAGTAATGTCAATTAACCACATGCGGAGGTAAGGCAAGAGAGGAGAAGATGCCACATGTCCAATTTTTTAGCCCCTTTTTGCTTGACACATGGCAAATCAATTAGCCCAATCAAATGCCGAGTCTCTCTTCAAAATTTAAATTTTTTTTCCCTTTACTAAATTGGATTTTTGTGTCTCCTGTTTCTAACGATTTGTGTATTGGACAATTGTCATTTGGATTTTGAAGGTGGGTATTCAATATGTCTGAATCCATTTTGTCCGGGTTTGGATCGTGATATATGGATACAGAGCAAATTTGAGTTTTCAAAATTTTTTCCTTTTATTAAATTGAACTTTTGTGTCTCTGGTTTCCAATCATTTATGCATATGACAATTGCCATTTGGATCTCTGAAGTCAATATTCGATATGTCCGAATTCGTTTAGGGTGAATTTTGATTGTATTACATGGATATGGAGCGAATTTGGATTTCCAAAAATTTGTCCATTTACTAATTTAGACTTTTGTGTCTCTAATTATTTGTGTATAGACAATTGCCGTTTGGATCTCATGAGCAGATATTCAACCCGCATGAATCCGTTTAGGGCAAATTTGGATTTTCAAATTTTTTTCCATTTACTAAATTGGACTTTTGTGTCTGATGTTTCCAACCATTTATGTATCGGACAATTGCCGTTTCGATTTCGAAGGTGGATATCCGATCTGTCCAAATCCATTTAGAGCGGATTTGGATCGTGATATATGAATATATCACACGAAGGAAATTGGATTTCCAATTTTTTTCCATTTATTAAATTAGACTTTTGTGTTTCAGGTCTCCAATCATTTATGTGCCGAACAATTACAATTTAACCGATCTATCCGAATCCATTTATGGCGAATTTAGATATTCAAAAGGAAGGTAAAGCTATACAGGGGCCCAAATTTTTAGTGTCTCGTTACTTGACATAATACTTTGGGTGCCTAAAAACAATTGTTATTGTACTTTTGGTTTTCTTTCCTCACTAAATTAATTAGACTTTTATGTTTCGGTTTCAAGTTGTTCGGATGTTATCCTTATAAAATCAATATTTCTTTATATATTAAATTATTTTCTAATTATCATGTACTTCATAAAATCAACAAAATAAATAAATAAAAATAAATTTAAAATTAAAAATATCCAACCCGCGCCATTTGGCGCGGGCATCAATCTAGTATTCTTTCAAGTAAAAATGTATATAAAACTCTTAAACTCTCAGGCCAACATTAAAGCCCACTAGGAGGTTTTTTTTTTTGTTTTTTATGAAAAGATTAGGTATAAATAGTAAATCAATACTACTACTTACTGATATGATTGATTGAAACTACATTATAAAGATGGTTACATGATCAACAACACATGGAAAATGGAATAAAGACTCTGGTTAAAATCACTATATATGTTTAGTATATTTATGTTTTTGACTTAAGTAGTTGGTGCATATTTCTCTTACTCAATGAATGAATAATAATTTGAATATGTCATCTCCAAATTAAAAAGGAAAGAGTTGGATTTCTTCTTTTCTCATCAAACTAAGTTTTGATCCCAAACATTGATATTCATCACAACTAAGTGACTAATTATTATCAATTTGAGAGGTAATAATTGGCCAAAATCTTTTCTTGTTTTGTAAGGGGAAAAAATTCTTATGAGTCTAGAGCTTGGACAAATTAGCCATTGAAATGAGAGTGATAGGAAAGTATACAAAACTTGTAGTTGTAGGCCTCTTTAATTAAATTGTCTGCCTCAGTTTGTATCTGCAGACTGCGAGGAAGCACTACCTTTTAGATGATGAGATTGTGGGATTCTAGGATTGTTTCAGCTCCCTAATGTCAAACTAAATGCTATCATGGAATGGAAGTTGCGCTATTTATCTTTCAACCCAAATACAAAATGAAAATATGGACTTGACAGTGGAAAAGTAACTTCTAAGTCAAGTCTGGGACCAATCATTATAGCCTCATGAATTGCTCAATTCACTTGACTACGCTGCAAAGCTAATATACTTAATTTCATTATAGTAAAAACTAAAAAGCACATTAGAATTTTTAGAAAACAGAAACATAATGAAAATGATTTGAAGAATGAAAGTAGGAAGACTTTTTCTGCTTTTCAGTTTCTGTGTAAATTAAGCATTATTTGAAGGATGTTCAAATCTTCAACAGCATAAAGAGCTGCAGATCACATCCTAATCTGCTCAACAAATGGCAACATTTGGTTCAGTTGTTATCAGACCAGATCATTCTAAAAACAAAAGTCATGTACTTTTTTTAAGTACATCATTGACAGTAGAAATGAAAAAGAAAAATGAAAACCAAATTAGAAAGTAAGTATATCCAAGAAATTATGATGATTTAGTTATGTATCAACATAAGGGAAATAATTGAGGGCGTAAGAAAGGCAAGTACATATAATAAGCCTCTAATAACTTCTCCTTAGGTGTGATTTCCATGATGATCTTCTTCAGCATTCTCAGAGGACCTACCATCACACTCCATTGTACCACCGGCCGTGACCCTAGGCAGAAACCTCGTCGCTTCGTCTTATTCCCCAGCCGTATGGTGCTTCCCCTCCTCCTCCACCTCCGCTGCAGCCGCCTCCGCCCCCGGCACCACCCCACCAGCATTGATGAATTTGGTAACATTGATATGCCTATGGAACCTGATCTCTTCATCAGCATCCCTTGACAAAATTACAAAATGGTTGGTTGTTTGCTAAAGCTGAAAGTCCTAAGTGTTGTAGAGAATTTGCATCTCAATTTCTTATATAGTGAGTGTAAAGATAGAGCAAAGGTTTCATTAAATTATGATGGTCATAATGACAGCAATTATAACAATCATGATCCTAAAGGGCCTGATGTAATAAAAAATTGTCTTTAGGAAGGATTTCAATCTTCTTTATTTTTTTTTATTTTCCCTTCTTTTGAGACTTGTGGGTAGTCATGATTAGAAGAAGTGGGGGATTCCTTGATCAAGCTTCAAATGAGTTCAAAGGAAACTAGTAGGTGAGAGGTATCAATCATCAAGGAATCCAATTATCACACTTTTCTCAAGGCAAAGTAAAGAAAGAGGCTCTTCCTAATAGTTTTTTATTCTCTAGTTTCCTTTTTATTAAACAAATGGTTCACTTTAGGTTTAAACTAAAACGGTTAATCCATTATATTAATTAACATCTTTAAGCTACATGTAAAAAGTTCAAATTTTAACAAACAATTATTTCCATCTCTTATATCCAGAAGGAAATAAAAGCAAACACAAGCTTATTACAAAGACAGACAATATACGAGCCTTATTACATAGGTAAAGTGATGAACCAAATCTGTAAGTGCACAGAGTCAGTTGAAGTAATAAAATTCTAGAGTATTTCAGGAGTCGAACCCACAAGGAACAATTAAATTCTATCGTAATTAATTCTATTAGGAAGGAAATTTTAGGAAATTAGCTAGACAAATTAAAATTAAAAACTATTAAACTATAAAAGCAGAGAATTAAATAAGATGTTAAGACAATAATTGGAAAGCTTAGGGCTTCAGGTTTCACCTAATTGGGAAATTACTACTCAACCTATGAATTAATTTGATACAAAGCTAGAATAGGATTACACTTAATTACCTATGTGCTCCGTCAAGTCTACACAGGAATACCTAACTAATTAGATTCACTATCCGTCGATGTCAACCTAATTAACTAGATTCATTAAGAACAAGTAATTATTCACCTATCAAATTAACCTAAGATTCATGTCTGATCCAGCCTAATTTGTCTATTTTCCTAGTGCACAGATTATGCTTCTCCCGTCAGTACATCACACAATCCCTAAAACAATCTATATATTGATCAGGCATATAAATCTCATGAAGAACAAGGAAAATAAATCTAACTTGAAAGAAAAACAATTCAATTCATAAATCAAGCAATAATTTTCAATTGGCTACACCTTAAACCCTAATTAAGAAATTAGCTACTCATCATCATGAATAAAACACATGAATAATTTTATTAAAGAACATAAACATAAAAGAGAAAGAGAAAAGAAATCTTAGACTCAATCTCCAAGTATTCTCTCCAACAAGCAAATATTTGTGATGAGCTAAAAGTCCTAAAAATAATCCTAAAAGTCTGTATTTATAGGGATACAAAAAGTCTTAAACTAGTTTGGAGAAATCAGGGACAAAATCGGAAAATTGAGAAAAATATGTAGAATTTCCGTCAGGCACAACTGGGGGCCCGGTTGGGGGTCAAATGGGCTCCCAGTTAGAACAGTGAGTTTGCGAATCTGGAGGTTTCAAGCGGACTCCCAGTTGAGGGATAATCGGGCTCCCAGTTCGGACTCCGTCAGGATTTTGCCAAGTCTTCAACTTTCTTCACCGTTTTCATTCTCTTCAAGTCCAAATTAGCTTCCAAGTCCTTGATAAAAGTTGTAGAGCCTTGAATCCTCTTTCCACGCGTGCTTGAATCGCCTCAAACGGATCTCCGGATTGAAAGTTATGATTTTCTCCCTAAAATCACTCCAAATTAACCTATAAGCTCAAAAATACAAAATGTGAAAATACCTCATAAATAGCATAGAAAGTGCAATAATTATGCTCAAAATATAATCTAAGTTAGATCTAAAAAGTGTAAATTATTGCATTTATCAAATTCCCCCACACTTGGCTTTTTGCTTGTCCTTAAGTAAAACTAAAAACAAAAATAAATTCCTAAACTAATGTAAGATATTGAATTCACTTTCGTAGGTGTAACGCGGCACTTAGCACGTGACGCAAGTCTTTAAACCCCTATGTGAACATAGTGGAGGAGTTATAGTCTCCTGAGGGCTTAACGATACCCACAAACATTGCTACATATGAAAGTTGAGTTTCAAAAACAATTTTAAGAACAATTTTCAAAATTTGATTTTAAGTAAAGTAGGCTGCAAACTTCAAAACGTTGGATACTTCTCAAAACAAGTCATTATCTAACAAAATTAAAGCACAAGTGGTTAGTTTATCATCCAAATCATTTGCCTCAAAAGAGTAAGAAGAAAACAATTTAAGAGCTACTTACCATAGGCTTGTATCTCATCTATATCTCCACTACAACCATATCAAACCACAAACCAAATGTATATGCATGTGTATGAGTCGAAAGGTCTTTATCAGGGTTGTAATGGGGCCAAGGGGCAGTGAGTTAAGAAAGAAAGGATAAGGAAAATCAAAGTATTCAAGAATTTAGTAGAGCATAACAAAGATGGACTCAATAATCAAAATAAAGCATAATTCCATCAAATAATCAAAGAGCTTATTTAATTTGTGATAGCTCTTCCTTCATCACAACTCCACCAATTCTATAAAATTTCCTATCTTTCTTGAACAAAATAATGCCAATTTCTTTTGGAGTGTTCCATTTTTCACTTTTTTTTCTTTTTTTTTTAATTTTTTTTCATGTTCCAGAGGGGCAATGTTTTTGACATCTTTTCTCCCCTTTTATTTGGAAACAACTCACTTACAATAATTATTTAGGCACTTCACTATCCACCATATTACTTTCACATTCCACTAGTTTCCCCCACACTTATCTTGATCTCAATCCTTCTTTCATCAAAGATAAAAGATCATTAAGTACTAAGAATCAAAATCAATAAGGCTTAAGAAATTTAGCCTTCCAGCATCCATTAGAACAAACAATCTACAAGTTATGCTCTTACAAATTCATGAATAAGGGTAAAACTTGTTTTTCGGGCTCAAGGTTCTTTGGGATAATGTGGTTAATCAAAGAAAAATGCTAAATATATTCAATAAGGTTACAAAGGAGCTACTAGTGATAATGTAAAAAGGGTAGGCATTTTAAGGCACTAACGATCCAAACAAACGCCTTAGTTATCCCCATACACAATACATATACATTCCAAACCAATCATACCACAATCCAAATTAGTCTCGAAGAGATTCTACACAAGTTCTAGAAGTAGCAAAAACCAAATTTTTATACCCAATTGACAAGCATCATCTTCATTTGACAAACTTTGGCAACCATTTGTAAAAGTAGTTAAAATAATGACACTATTGATGATATCCAACTCTAGAAATTTTTAGCCAAAAACCAAAAACAATTTTGAAAATTTAGAATATGAACTCCTAACATATACCTTAATGCAATGCAATGCATGATACAATTAAAAGAAAAATGTATGAACAAGAATTAAATATGCTAATGCAAAATAAAAATGCTAATTAGGATGACAAGAACTAATTTAGCAAAAGCAAATTTCAATTTGTCTCTCCCCCACACTTAGAACAACATTGTCTTCAATGGTGTAGCACAATATATGAAATTAAAAGAGAAGAAAGCGAAAACTCCCTCATAATTGCGAAATTAGAAGAACGTTGGAGCTTGCTTCGGATTTAAATGTACTGCACATACATCAAAGAGAACTCAAAAGACAAGAGCATTATCCAAATGGGAGTAATTAATACAGTCATCCAAATAGCAAGAAAAAGAAAAAGAAAAAGAAAAATCAATCCTAGATAATATGCAAAATAAAGAAATCCTAATATGAGATGTCATGTTTCCTAAAAAAAATGCAACCTAACATAATTGGTGCTCAAATTACTGCTGTGGAGGAATAGCTTGATTTTGATCTTGTAAGTCAATTTCTCATATGGCTTAACACCAAACCTTTTTGCAGCCACATCTTTGTTCCAAAGCTCACGGAACTGCATACGGATGGAAGCTACTACAGATACTGCCAACTACTCAGGTTTCTACCAAAGCCATCGATCTACTCAATAACCAGGTTCGTTGGGTTCAATTCAAATTCCAATAACCCAAAAAGAAGACAGAAATCAACTACTCTTTCAATCCAAACAATTTATATGCGCTGGTGTTTATCCAGTAGCCGATGCACAACAATAATTCCAAACAGTTTCAAACCAACGAAACCAAAAGCAATATTCAAATTAATCCAATTTCATCAGCAGTCAAAATATCAACAAAAGTAATGTACCAATAGCAGGATTTTCCAACCAGAAACAATGCTTCTCAACAATGCAATAGTAGATAAATTCCCAGCCATTGACACAAGACTCTAACTTCTACTTCCAACGAATACAACAGAAACGCAATTGACCAGTAGCAATCCTTAAGCAAATAACTAAAATCTCAAACAATAATCTGAAATTGAAGATTGCTAAGATTGCGAACAATTCAAAATTTTCGCAGAAGAAGAAATTACCACCCTTCCATGGAACTCATCGAATAATAGTCTCAAAAGACAGTCTTCCCAATTCGACAAATTAAATTGAATACTAACCCACTGATACTTCTTGAGAGTTTCCCTTTGATGTGAAACCAACAACGTCCCTCTTGTCTCCCAACAGGCAACAACCCAAAGCTCGCTTCGATTTTTGGAAACAACAACTCGATATTGAAGAGAGTTTCGGGTTGGATAATACGAAAATAATTCTGAATAATTTCAGAATTTATAACTAACCAAACACGGGTCGAGTCCTGCTAGGTTTTGAAGGAAATCGAGTCGAATTAGAATGACAGGTGGGTTGGGTTCAATCTAAGTTTTGGTTGCTTGGAAGTCGGCTATGAAAGCTTGGCAGTCCGTCGACGGTGATTAGAAGAAGTTGCGGCGTCAAACAGTAGCATGTGACCCTAAATCTCGAAGAAGCATTGGCACCGGTTGGAGCTCGAGGCCAGAGGCAAGCTTGGAACAGTGGAGAGGAGCCGACGTCGGAGTTGCTTGAAACCAGAACCGAGTTGAGACAATTAGGGGATTCGATGTCGACGACAGAGAGCGGCGCAATTTAGAACAGAAGCCTCAGATTGCTTTTGAGGTTGGCGCCGAGGTGAAGGGTAAAGCGGTGCCCAAATCGTCAATTAATTTTCGTGATTTGATAAAGTCGGAAGAATGGCACCAGATTGGGAAGAAACTGGGAGCCGACCCAAGACAGAAACTTTGTTCGCAATTCCCAATTTGAAACAGGCGCCGGGTTGAGCATGAAGTGGGAGCCCGATCAAAACAGAATCTTTTAGGCAATTTCATGAAGAGACAAATAGGCTCTGGGTATAGGGGGTACCGGGAGCCGACTTAGGGCGGAAACAACATTGGGTTTCCGTTATTCATACCCGGCGCCGGGTTAAGCCTCAACTGGGGGCCGACCCAAGACAGTAGCTTGTCAGCAATTTCTAATTTGAAAGCAGGCGCCGGATTGAAGGTGAATCGGGGGCCGGATGAAGACAGTGTGTTCAAAGCTTGTTGAGAAAAACCAAGTGGCAGCCGGGTTAAGGGACAATCCAGCCCCGAGTTTAAACTGAAGCTCACGAATGAAATTTTTAGTTTTGTCTTGAAAAAACATCCCATGCACCATTACTTGTAAGATTTTTTCAATTGCAATTTCTTCTTGCTACCATGAACACCGCCCCCCCCCCCCCCCCCCCTCTTCTTTTTTTGAAGCACCAATTTATGCAATGTGAGATGAAATTAAAGATGCACAAAAGAAAATAAAACAAATACTAACTAAGTGAAGTAAAATATGACTGAGAAAATAAACTACAAATGCAAATGCACTAATGCGGAACATCTTTCAAACTTAAAGCAACCGTTAAGAAAATTCTTAATAAATTAAAGCATAAATTGAAGTTAGAACTTCCTTTTCGATGCCTTAAGAACCAAAGATGTCAGCTAAGTAATTTACCTACAAAAGAAAGTAAAATTGTTAGTGAAAATAAAAGCAATAAGTTAGAAATTGGGTTGCCTCCCAATAGCGCTTTTATTTAACGTCGTTGGCTCGACGGAGCCTGGAAGTATTTATTCAGAGAAAGTGATCTTTTGAACATGTTGCATATGTTCTCCTTCAAAGTAATGTTTCAATCTCTGACCATTAACCACAAACGGTCTTTTTTCATCTCCCTCGATTGCACCATAAGGATGGACTTTAGTCACAACAAAAGGTCTAGACCATCGCGACTTCAATTTTCCTGGAAACAATTTAAAGCGTGAGTTAAATAAAAAAACTTTTTGACCCACTTTAAATTCTCTCCGTAGGATATTCTTGTCATGCCAAGCCATGGTCCTTTCCTTGTAAATTTGAGCATTCGAATATGAATCTCTCCGAATTTCTTCAAGCTCATTTAGTTGCAACAATCGCTTCTCCCCAGCTGACGTAAGATCATAATTCATTGCCTTCACCGACCAATAAGCCTTGTGCTCAATTTCAACTGGCAAATGGCAAGGCTTACCATACACAAGTCGATAAGGTGATATACCCAAAGGAGTCTTAAATGCAGTCCTATAAGCCCACAAAGCATCATCAAGCTTCTTTGACCAATCTTTTCTAGTATTACTAACCGTTTTCTCCAAGATAGCTCCTGGAAACAATTTAAAGCGTGAGTTAAATAAAAAAACTTTTTGACCCACTTTAAATTCTCTCCGTAGGATATTCTTGTCATGCCAAGCCATGGTCCTTTCCTTGTAAATTTGAGCATTCGAATATGAATCTCTCCGAATTTCTTCAAGCTCATTTAGTTGCAACAATCGCTTCTCCCCAGCTGACGTAAGATCATAATTCATTGCCTTCACCGACCAATAAGCCTTGTGCTCAATTTCAACTGGCAAATGGCAAGGCTTACCATACACAAGTCGATAAGGTGATATGCCCAAAGGAGTCTTAAATGCAGTCCTATAAGCCCACAAAGCATCATCAAGCTTCTTTGACCAATCTTTTCTAGTATTACTAACCGTTTTCTCCAAGATAGCTTTGATTTCACGGTTAGATACTTCTACTTGCCCACTCGTTTGAGGATGATAAGTGGTTCCAGATTTGAAAGTGCACCCATACTTACGCATCAATGTCTTAAACTGATCATTTTGAAAGTGAGTACCATTATCACTAACGATAGCACGAGGAACTCCAAATCTAGAAAAGATGTTTTTCTGAACAAATTTAACCACACTAGATCCCGAGTTGTCAGGTAATGCAACAGCTTCCACCCATTTAGAGACATAATCAACAGCAACAAGAATGTACCTATTCTTACCAGATAAAGTGAAAGGTCCCATAAAGTCAAGTCCCCAAACATCAAAGATTTCTACTTCTAGAATACCTGATTGAGGCATCTCATGTCTTCTACTTATGTTTCCAGTTCTTTGACATCGGTCACATGACATTACGAAGCTCATTGCATCCTTAAAGAATGTAGGCCAAAAGAAACCACATTGAAGTACCTTAGCAGCCGTTTTAGAAGCACTATGATGTCCTCCACAAGGAAGTGTATGACAGTGAGTGAGAATGGAGACCATCTCTTCCTCAGGGACACATCTTCGAATGACACCATCAGCACATCTATGGAATAAAAGCGGATCATCCCATATGTAATGCTTCACTTCCGAAAAGAACTTCCTTTTTTGGTGATAATTAAGACCCAATGGTACTTTATTTGAGACCAAGAAGTTTACAAAGTTAGCAAACCATGGGACATTAGCATCTTTTACTGCCATTAAGTTCTCATCAGGAAAGCTATCATTAATCGGTACATCATCCACCTTATCTTCTTGCTCCAATCTCGAAAGATGGTCTGCAACCAAATTTTCTGACCCTTTCTTGTCTTGGATTTCCAAATCAAATTCTTGCAAGAGTAGAATCCATCTAATTAGTCTTGGTTTGGTGTCCTTTTTTATCAATAAATACTTCAAAGCAGAATGATCAGTATAAACAACAACTCTGGAACCAACAAGATAAGATCTAAACTTCTCAAAAGCATAAACAACAGCTAGCAATTCTTTCTCAGTGGTAGCATAATTAATCTGAGCATTATCTAAAACCTTGCTAGCATAATAAATAACATGTAACCTCTTATCTTATTTTTGACCCAAAACTGCTCCCACGGCATAGTCACTAGCATCACACATGACTTCAAATGGGAGACTCTAATCTGGTGCAACCAGATAGGAGCTGATGTAAGTTCCTTTTTCAACCTGTTAAAAGCATTCAAGCAATTCTCATCAAAGTTAAAAGGAACATCTTTTTGAAGTAAATCACACAAAGGCTTAGCTATTTTAGAGAAATCCTTAATAAGATGCCTATAAAAGCCTTCATGCCCAAGGAAACTCCGAATAGCTCGAACTGAGGTTGGTGGTGGCAATTTGTCAATGACTTCAATTTTAGCTTTGTCCACCTCAATTCCCTTTTGTGAAACCTTATGACCAAGGACAATCCCTTCTTGCACCATAAAAT
This sequence comes from Corchorus capsularis, assembly GCA_001974805.1. Taxonomy (NCBI): domain Eukaryota; kingdom Viridiplantae; phylum Streptophyta; class Magnoliopsida; order Malvales; family Malvaceae; genus Corchorus; species Corchorus capsularis. The sequence goes on along the minus strand of AWWV01009741.1, from coordinate 5,560 downwards.
GACATTTTTCCCAATTAAGCACAAGGTTTGTCTCTTCACAACGCTTAGGAACCTGTTCTAAATTAGACAAACACTCGTCAAAAGAAGGTCCAAAAACAGAAAAATCATCCATAAACACCTCAATTATCTTATCCACCATGTCGGAGAAGATAGACATCATGCACCGTTGGAAAGTTGCAGGAGCATTGCAAAGTCCAAAAGGCATCCTTTTGTAAGCAAAAGTGCCATAAGGACATGTGAAAGTGGTCTTCTCCTGATCTTCTGGGGCAATGTAAATCTGGTTATAACCTGAGTAACCATCTAAGAAACAATAGTACGCATGCCCAGCTAATCTTTCCAACATTTGATAAATAAAAGGTAAAGGAAAGTGATCCTTTCTAGTCGCCGCATTCAGTTTGCGGTAATCAATGCACACTCTCCACCCAGTTTGCTTCCTAACAGGGATCAACTCATTCTTTTCATTGTGCTCAACAGTAATACCTCCTTTCTTTGGAATAACCTGTACAGGACTTACCCATGGACTATCAGAAATCGCATAAATAATCCATGCATCAAGTAGTTTAAGTACCTCATCTCGCACAACATCTTTCATATTTGGATTGAGTCTCCTTTGATGCTCCACACTAGGTTTGTGATTCTCATTCATGAGAATCTTGTGCATGCACACCGATGGACTAATGCCCTTAATATCAACAATGGTCCAGGAAATGGCCATCTTGTGCTTTCTCAAAACTCGTACAATCTTCTCTTCCTGCACACTAGATAAAGAAGATGAGATAATCACAGGATAAGTATTTGATTCACCCAAGAAAATATACCTCAAATGAGAAGGAAGTTGTTTTAATTCCGGCTTTGGTGGTGCTTGACAAGAAGGTAATAATTTGGGTTTCCTTTGTCCCAATTCTTCGATAGCTAAACATTTATTAAAAGAACCACTACCTTCTAATCTAGCAACATAATCATGAAAATTTTCAACAACTTCTTCAACACCTAAAGTTAAAGTTAAACAAGGAAGAAAATGATAATCACTTATCATTTTAACCATATTCTCATTCATAGATTCATCTAGCACATCAAGTCTAAAACAAGAATCCTCAAAAGGAAGGCTTTTCATGGCTTTAAAAATACTAAACTCTTCCTTATCCTCACCAATACTCAAGGTGAGTTTACCAGCTGCAACATCAATCAAGGCATGAGCAGTAGCCATAAATGGTCTACCCAAAATCACAGGCACATCCACATCATATTCCATCTCCATAACCAAAATATCAACAGGAAATATCAACTTACCAACCTTTACCAATAAATCCTCTACAATACCTATAGGATATCTTACTGAACGATCTGCTAATTGTAAAACAATTGTTGTAGGTTTTAGGCCTTCTAATCCAAGTTTTCTATAAAGAGACAAAGGCATCAAATTTATGCTAGCACCTAAATCAGCCAAACACTTTACTACACTCAATTCACCAAAGTAGCAAGGTATAATAAAACTCCATGGATCCTTTAACTTGGGAGGTAGTTTCCTTTGCAGGATGGCACTACACTCCTCAGTCAAAGGTACGGTAGAATATTCCTCCAATTTCTCCTTACTTGACACAATCTGTTTCAAGTATTTAACATAACTAGGCATTTTGGCAAGTGCCTCAACAAAAGGTATGTTAATATGAATTTTCTTAAACAAATCTAAAAACCTTTTGTAATTTTCCTCATCATGTCTCTTTCTCAACCTTTGAGGATATGGAATAGGTGGTACATAAGGCTCAACTGGAGATTGAGAAGTTGGCTTACTCACCTGAGTTGTGCTTACCTCATCGGCATCAACATCCACTAGTTCAATTTCCTTTGGAGTTGATTTTACTACTTTCTCTTTTGTGGCATCAGTCTCCACAAGTTTTCCACTTCTCAAAGTCATGGCTTTGCAATTTTCTTTAGGATTCACCGTAGTACCACTAGGGAATTGTCCATTACCCCTTTCACTTAATTGCTTGGCCAGTTGACCCACTTGCACCTCAAGGTTTCAAATGGCAGTTTGATTTGATTGTGCAGTAGCTTCACTCTTCTGCATGTACTGCATGAACATCTCTTCTAATCTCTCAAATTTTTGATTTAAAGGAGATGGTTGAGGTTGCGGTGGTTGTTGCTGCGGAGGTTGTTGAAACTGTGATTTGGGCTGCTGGTATCCAGATTGAGCCACAGGTCTACTAGAAGAAGCACCTTGACCCCCCCCCCCCCCCCAAGAAGAATTAGGGTGATTTCTCATCCCTTGATTGTAAGCGTTGGGGTAAGGATTGTTTTGCTGCCTTCCAGTATTAGCAACATATTGAGCCTGGTCTAACTGTGGACACTCAGAACTATCATGATATTCTGCACACCACTCACAACTCATAGCAGGGTTAGAGGGGTTATAGATAGCATTAATATTAGCCTTGTTCAACATGGTAACAATAGAATCAAGTTTAGCATTAAGCATAGTAACACTATCTACCGAATGCAAACCTCTCTTGGATCCATCTCTTTCCCCATAAGATTCTTCATTGTTGGATGCCACAGTTTCCATCAATTCCAATGCTTCAGCTATAGGTTTTCTCAATATTGCACCACCTGCTGCAGAGTTCAAATTGGATTTACATTGAGATAAAAGACCATTATAAAAAGTTTGTACCAATAACCAATCTGGAATTCCATGGTGTGGACATTTCCGTTGCAGATCCTTGAATTTTTCCCAGGCATCATGAAACGTTTCGTTATCACGTTGCTTGAAGCTAGTGATGTCGGTTCTGAGCTTATTGATTCTCTCACGTGGGAAGTACTTTGTCAGAAAAGCTGTGGTAAGCTCATCCCAGGTTTTGAAGTGGCATGGAGGAAAGGAATTCAACCAAGCTTTCGCCTTGTCCCTGAGAGAAAAAGGAAACAAACACAAACGAATTGCTTCATCAGCAACATTATGAATCTTTACCGTATCACAAATTTCTTGGAAATTTGTTATATGCAGCAAAGGATCTTCAATAGGTCTTCCATCAAAAGGATTTTGTTGGACCATTGTGATGAGGCCTGGCTTGATCTCAAAATTCTGAGCCTGAATGGTGGGCCTGGCTATGCTAGTCCGAGCATTTGTAATACTCGGGATAGCATAATCTCCCACAGGTTTAGCGTCAACTTCTTGATCACCCATGATTTCTTTTGCCTTTGCTTTTCAAGTTTTGCTTGTTTTCGATTGAATGAGCAGAGTTTCTCAATTTCAGGGTTGTACGGAATAAGAGCTTGAGAATCAGTGGTTGCTCTTGTCATACACTACCTAAAATCTAAGAAAAGAGAAGATAAATGCAATAAAAATAAGAGATAGAACAAATTAAAAATAGAAATTAAAGTGTTCCCCAGCAACGGCGCCAAAAACTTGATGAACCAAATCTGCAAGTGCACATAGTCAGTTGAAGTAATAAAATCCTAGAGTATTCCAGGAGTCGAACCCACAAGGAACAATTAACTTCTATCATAATTAATTCTATCAGGAAGGAAATTTTGAGAAATTAACTAGACAAATTAAAATTAAAAACTATTAAACTATAAAAGCAGAGAATTAAATAAGATGTGAAGACAATAATTGAAGACAATAATTGGAAAGCTTAGGGCTTCAGGTTTCATCTAATTGGGAAATTACTACTCAACCTATGAATTAATTTGATACAAAGCTAGAATAGAATTACACTTAATTACCTATGTGTTCTGTCAAGTCTACACAGGAATACCTAACTAATTAGATTCACTATCCGTCGATGTCAACCTAATTAACTAGATTCATTAAGAACAAGGAATTATTCACCTATCAAATTAGCCTAAGATTCATGTCTAATCCAGCCTAATTTGTCTATTTTCCTAGTGCACAGATTATGTTTCTCCCGTCAGTACATCACACAATCCCTTAAACAATCTATATGTTGATCAGACATATAAATCTCATGAAGAACAAGGAAAATAATTCTAACTTGAAAGAAAAACAATTCAATTCATAAATCAAGTAATAATTCCCAATTGGCTACACCTTAAACCCTAATTAAGAAATTAGCTACTCATCATCATGAATAAAACACAAGAATAATTTTATTGAAGAACATAAACATAAAAGAGAAAGAGAAAAGAAATCTTAAACTCAATCTCCAAGTCTTCTCTCCAACAAGCAAATATTTGTGATGAGTTAAAAGTCCTAAAAATAATCCTAAAAGTCCATATTTATAGGGATACAAAAAGTCCTAAACTAGTTTGGAGAAATCAGTGACAAAATCGGAAAATTGAGAAAAATATGTAGAATTTACGTCAGGCACAACTGGGGGCCCGGTTGGGGGTCAAGTGGATTCCTAGTTAGAACAGTGAGTTTGCTAATCTGGAGGTTTCAAGCGGGCCCCCAGTTGAGGGGTAATCGGTTTCCCAGTTCGGACTTCATTAGGATTTTGTCAAGTCTTCAGCTTCCTTCATCGTTTTCAGTCTCTTCAAGTCCAAATTAACTTCCAAGTCCTTGATGAAAGTTGTAGAGCCTTGAATCCTCTTTCCACACGTGCTTGAATCGTCTCAAACGGATCTCCGGATTGAAAGTTATGATTTTCTCCCTAAAATCACTCCAAATTAACCTATAAGTTCAAAAACACAAAATGTGAAAATACCTCATAAATAGCATAGAAAGTACAATAATTATGCTCAAAATATAATCTAAGTTAGATCTAAAAAGTGTAAATTATCGCACTTATCATTTATCATAAAGACAGACAATATACGAGGATAGTAGAGTCAATAATGCTTTCTTATCCTTCGTTTGCTGTTACTTATTAGCTTCATGAATCTATCCTTGATATCATTCAATTTGTTGACAACAGCAATCATAATCATCCGCTCAGCTTGTATTAATCAATTTGATCATTCTTCCCATTCCACCCCTCTTGCCTCCTAATTGCATCAAGAGTCAAATGCACTTATTTCCAATTTGCAAGGGCACCTATAAGCTTTATATAATGAAAGAAAAAGTGAATTACTAAATACCGCCTCCTTTTACTAGCTATCGCCCCCCTCTTGGATTATTTTGCCCTTTGCTTTATTTTCCATCAAATTTTAAACTTTTCAATTCTCTCAAATTCTCTCAACCTTTAAACATTCAAAACTCAATCATTCAAAATCATTCAAGTAAAACAACATCAAAACGCATGAACAAAAATTTTTCGGATTGAAAGTATGTTTTTTTTTAAAAAAAAAAAGCTAAAAACACAAATATCTATTTATCATTAATCAAATATTAAAGATCTCTTGCTAATATTGACATATCCATACCCATTTAAATTAAATGAATTGTCAAATACTTATTAGAAGACACAAGGAAATTAAAGAAAAATCTAAAAAAAAAGCCTTTAAAGAAGAAAAAAAAAGAAGAAAAACAAAAAAAAAGAAGAAGAACAGCGGGTCGCAACAGATCCGGGTGCGACTTTGGTCGTGGGCGGGTCGCGACCCGCGCGCGACCCGACTGTTCTTCTTTCTTTCTTTCTTTCTTTTTTTCTCTCTTTCTCTTCTTTAAACG